>QLSR01000390.1:1032664-1067653 GCA_031780015.1 Citrullus colocynthis | reverse complement strand
TTTTTTGAGTTTGCAATAAAGATCATTCAAAACCCAAAAGCACTAAAGAGTTATATATATATATATATGTATGTTACTGACCACAATGTATCAAATCAAATAACAATGGATACTCTTATTCCAATGGTTAGAGCTTTCTTGCATATAGATTCTTTATTTCTAATTTTTCATTTTTGTTGTACGGATATCCAAATCACAATTCATAGCAATATCAACAATGAAGTGTGATCTTCTATCTCGACACTAGAGATGTTGGTTCTTCGAACATGAGAAGTTAGATCATCAACAACAAAATTAAAATTCTGAGGACAAAAAAGAAAGACTTAAATAATGTTATCGTTGATGAAAAACTAGATCATCAATAGAGACTTGAATTTCATTGTTGAAACTATCCCAACCTTCAAGTAAATTTAAGAGAATCATTGAATTTTTTTCGCACCTAATTAGGGTAAATCTTGCTTCCTGATCTACAAGAATATTGCTTAGGAGATCAACAACAATCTTGGTATGCTCAATGGGACCAATGAATTTTAGAGTTTTTTTCTATTATTTATTATTATTATTATTCTTTTTAGTAATGTCTAAAAAAACCTATAGCTCTTATGGTAAACGAAGTATTTGAATTGAGTTTATACGAGCTACTTCCTTGGAGTTTCAATGGTCGTGCTCATATCATCATCAGCTAAACAAGTGGGAATAAGTCTCTAATCCAATCCAATTCCATTATATTGTTAAACTAAAAGAAAGATGGAATGTAAATTATAGTCTATCTGAGTATAGTTTAATTGACATTAGAATATCTCTATTTTTTTATTAAGTTATAAATTTAAAACTTCACACTTGTATTAACCAATTTTCGCATTCGTGATCTAATAATCAAAAATAGATTTAAATATGTAAGAATGAAAATTAGTTAGAATAAATATTTTGATAACTAATAATTAGTATCGTTACCACGTGATTACCCATAATTGTCGGATTTTTTTTTGCTGGAACGGCGGCTTTCGGCTTTAGCTGCTTTCAATGCTATCAACGCTTTCTTTTCTTTTTTTCTTTTCTTCTTCTTCTTCCTTTTTTTTTTTCTTCTTTTTGTGGGATTATGGATTCCACCAAGGTTGGTGGTTATCTATAATATACAATAAATAACAAAAGGAAATATATATATATATAGACTCGAACTTCTAATCTTCTTGGTCAAAAGTATATACTCTATCTTCAAATATTTTTGTACGCATATATACTTTTCGTTGATAGACCCTCCGAAACAATCCAAAAGATGTTATATGAAATAAATAAAAAAAAAAAAATTTAATAAATAATATTTATTTTTTTTAATTATTAAAAAAAAAAAAAAAAGTAATTTTTGATTTATTTGAAATGAGAATGATCACTTTATAAGTACATAAAACCTAAATGAATAGAGTAAAAGTACAAAGATTAAAACGAATAAAAATTAGAAATACAAAGACCAAAACAATATTTAATATAAAACAACGAAGTTAAAGTAATGACATATATAATCCCAATTATGATATAATAAAATATATATATATTGATTATAAGTAATATCACAACTTTTAACTTTTATATTTTTTATCAGTTTAATCATTCAATTTAAAAGATGTCTAGTAGGTCACTAAACTGTTAGTCAATGTCTTTTTTGGTTTTTGAACTAAAAGAGTATCAAATAGATAATCAAGACTCTATTTGGTAACCATCTAGTTTTTAGTTTTTAGTTTTTTAAAATTAAGCCTGTAAACTTATTTCTACCTCTAAATTTCTTGTTTTCTTATGCATTTTTTACCAACGTTTTCAAAAACTAAACCAAGCTTCAAAAATTAAAAAAAGTAGTTTTTAAAAATTTGTTTAGGAATTTGACTAAGAATTCAACTTTTGTAATTAAGAAAAATACAAATTATTGTAAGAAATTAGAAGGAAATAGACTTAATTTTCAAAGCTTAGAAACAAAAAATGAAATGATTACCATACAGGAACTTAGTCTATTCAACATTTCTTTAAAATTCATGAATCTACTAAATAATAAATCCAAATTAAATTTAATGTCCTATTACACATAATCTTCAATTCTATATTTAACAGATTAGCTCAGTTGATTTTTTTTTTTTAATATGCTTGATATTGTTAGATACAAAATTAAAAGTTTATATAGCTACTAGATAATTTTTTTTAAAAAATTAAAAATTTTATTAGATGCAAAATTGAATTAGTTCAAACACTTGTCAAATATTAATTTCACACGCTTTTTATTTATTTACAAATTAAAATAAACCAAAGACATGACCATTTTTAAACTGGTTTTGGTTTCTTGAATGGGAGTGTGAGAATAAGAAAATAAAAATTACTTTAGAATAGTGCATATTTATACTCTCTACATCGATATTGACCCCACAATAATATAATATGATCTCTTTAATATATTAATTAAAGATGATAAAGAAATGTATTAACGAATATAAGATTAGGATGATTTGTGATATAGCATTTAAATATTACTTCAAAGTTCTTAATAATCAATTCTAAATCTTTGTCAACATCTCTATATATAGGATATATATTTCAATCAAAATATAATTTATAAATATGGATATGTCATCATTTTGATGAATATGCACCAAAAATATTTATTTTTATATATACACACGTCAATTTTTAGAAATAAAATCCTTAAATAATTTTTATAAAGAGATACCTCATAGCTAAGAGCACATTATTTATGTCAATGGAAAATAAACTATAATTATGTGAACAGAATTCAACCATTCTATATTCTCTGTTTGTAACTAAATGCTATCGAAGAATAAAGAAATCACCTTTTGTCCTTTTATTTTCTTTACTATATATTATTATTCTTCATGGTTATATATTTATTAATCTTTTCTTATTCTTTTCTTAGTGGCTAAGGAAACAATAGAGTAAATCAATCACATCTAAATTCTTATTCTTCTCTCCCCAAGTAAAATGAATAAGATCGAAGAATTTGAATCTCTGATTTTAAGGAAGTTAGTATATGTCAACTATCGCAAACCTATGCACACTGTGATAATTATATTTGTTGTCATTTGGACAAGAAAAAACATACTTGACTTTCATGTGACAACAACGGCAAACTTGTTTTTGGAGAAAGTTATAAATAATGTATTTATAGGAAAATTGACTTTGAATTCATGCTAATATTATTTGAACCCAAATCTAATTTATTTTGAACTTATTTTTTCTAGTCTTTTTCTAGCTTTTGATCTATTTTGTCAAAGTCTAAATTTACCTATAACAATATTTAAATCCTAATTGAAAGATAAAATTTGACTAATTGATCCATTGATTTCTTTCTTGAAATTAAAGGTGAAAAGTAAATTAAGAATAAATCTATAATGAGCACTCAAATAAGCATTACTTTTTCTATAAATAGTTTTAAACAAAAATTCCCCTAAAATACACAGTTTGTTAGAGAATTTTCTAAAAGTATTTTGGTTTGAATTTCTAATACTTGTACTTGCTCTGCTATTCTGCCCGAGCCTGGCTGAGGAAGAATTACGGGGCATAAAAGAATCTCCATTTTTCAATTTCTTCATAGAATGGATTCGCGAGTTTCACACTTCTTCGAGTACCAAGGACTCATAACTCATTGGAAGAATCTTTTGGCTCTTCCAATATCAATAGGTTGATTGTTTCACTCCTGTATCTTCCAAAAGGAAAAATGATCTCTGAGAGCTGTTTCCTGGATCAGAAAGAGAGTACTTGGGTTCTCCCAATAACTAAAAAGTGTATCATGCCTGAATCTAACTGGGGTTCGCGGTGGTGGAGGAACTAGATCAGAAAAAAGAGGGATTCCAGATACACACGTCGTGATATTTTAGTGATATTTTATTTATTTCACAACAGTATTCAAAATCTTATCGAAAGCTTACGGCAGCTTGCCAAGAGCCTTGAGCATTGTCCAAGGACGTGCTGTAGGAGTAACCCATTACTTTCTGGGTGGAATTGCCACAACATGGGCGTTCTTCTTAGCAAGAATTATTGCAGTCGAATAATGGCTAGGAGGATTTGAAAGGCATTATGGCACTAAGATTTCCAAGGTTTAGCGAAGGCTTAGCTCAGAACCCCACTACTCGTCATATTTGGTTTTGCTACCGCGCATGACTTCGAAAGTCATGATGATATTACTGAAGAACGTCTTTATCATAATATTTTTGCTTCTCATTTTGGGCAATTACAAACCTATTTAAATGTTCCTGCTATTCTATTGAAAAAAAAAATTCTCTTTTGCGAGAATGTTAAGTATCACTTCAGAATATATAACGGAACATTTTTTTTAAGACCTAGTAGTTAATAATCCTAGTGATTGGATTTAGATCCTATTTTAATAGGAAATGAGATATTCAAATGATTTATTTTTGATCGTTATCGAATGACTATTTATCTATTGTATTTTCATGTAAATAGGGGCAAGAAAGCTCTATGGAAAAAAGATGGTTAAATTCGATGTTGTCTAACGACAAGGTAGAATACAGGTGTAGGCTAAGTAAATCACTCAATAGTCTTGGTCCTATTGAAAGTGAAGGATCAATTATAAATAATATGAATAAAAACATTCCTAGTCATAGTGATAGTTACAATTCTAGTTACAGTATTGTTGATGATTTAGTCGGCATTCGGAATTTCGTATCTGATGCACTTTTTTAGTTAGAGATAGTAATAGCAGCAGTTATTCCATATATTTGGATATTGAAAATCAAATTTTTGAGATTGACAATGATCCTTCTTTTGTAAGATGAGAATAGTAATTCACTATTCTTAACAATAGGGCCCGGAGACTTCTTGGTTCATCATGCTATTGCTTTAGGGTTACATACAACTACATTGATCTTAGTAAAAGGTGCTTTAGATGCACGTGGTTCCAAATTAATGCCGGATAAAAAGGATTTTGGTTATAGTTTTCCTTGAAACGGTCCGGGACGAGGTGGTACTTGTGATATTTCAACTTGGGACGTCTTTTATTTGGCAGTTTTCTGGATGTTAAATATCATTGGATGGGTTACTTTTTACTGGCATACTTGCCCGATTGCCATCATACTATGAGTCTTGTAATAGTAATGTTGAGTTTTCGGTTCCTAGAATTTAATTCTTTTTGTACATTCATCTATAATTCTTCGATTTTTCGAGACCCACCTTCTATTAATCTAATCCCCATCCCCTTCTTTTTTTTTAGAGTTTTTAGACTTATGATGATTTATTTACTCTTTATTTTTCCCAATTATAGGCTATTTCACTAGTGCTTTTGGAAATTTTAATTTGTTTGATTTTATATTAGGCTTTTAATTAGTTTTGCAACTTTAGTGTCATAGCAAAGAATTTCGGTGTATAGCAACATTCAACGATTGATGTGTCATCAAACTTATGGAATGTTTTAGCCATTGAATTAAGAAGCCTATAAGTTCTTACTTCTAGGTATATTAAAGTCATGTGGGAAAAGAGGGGCATGCCCCACATTGAAAAACTAAGCTTTACTAAGTTTCTAAATTGTAGTCGCGGTGAAAGTAGGATCTTTTCTCACACGCGTGTCTTGTTGTCGCCTCTCAGGTGAGAGGGTTGATCTTTCCAAATTGTGGTTGTTGATCAAATGGGTGGGCGGGTTTAGGTAACCATACGAAAAAAAACTGGCTTTTTATTTATTACTCCTCCATTCAAATCTTACTGTTTTTATTAAATTCAAATCTTATAATAATAATAATAATAACAACAACAACAACAGTCCTTGTCATATTATTAAGTTCATTTTTCTTTTCTTTTCTTTTTTTTTTTTTTTTTATTATTATTATTATTATAAAATTTTAATTTAATAAAAAAAAAAAAAATTTAAAAATTTAAAAAAGAATTTTTTTTTTTTTATTAAATTTATTTTTTTTTATAAAATAAAAATTATAAAAAAAAAAAAAGAGAAAAATCTTTAAAAAAAAAAAAAAAATTCCTTTTAAAATTTTTAAGTTCTTTTTTTTTTTTTTTTAAAGATTCTACACTTATACTTTTCTCATAATTATATTTAGTTTTTGGTGTTTAGTTTGAAAATGATTTTTTGAGCTACTAAAATTTTAAAAAATTGATTTTGTTGGTTCTTTTGGTCGACAACATGGTAAAGATTAGACTTGCAACTGGGCTTTGTACGGCCCATTTTGGGGCTGTAAAAAGGTTAATTATTGAAGTAATTTTTCATGTGGGTAATTTGACCACTTTTCTTTTTCACCATTTTGTTCATGGCTTTTCAAGGAAAACACCTCGCAATTAATCGATTTTCTATGTATATCTTTCATAAAAACTACTTTTTCTTCCCCTAAATTTTGGTTAGCTTTAGTTTGATCCTTAAAGGAATATTTGGAATAAGTGCTTA
The DNA here is from genome assembly GCA_031780015.1 of Citrullus colocynthis. Lineage (NCBI taxonomy): Eukaryota > Viridiplantae > Streptophyta > Magnoliopsida > Cucurbitales > Cucurbitaceae > Citrullus > Citrullus colocynthis. The sequence goes on along the minus strand of QLSR01000390.1, from coordinate 1,061,250 downwards.
AATTAAAAATATATATTTTGAAAAAATTATGTGTTTACCAACTACCTAAAATGAATTTTGAAAAAAATGAATTTATAAATAAGTTGGTTTATAACAAACACTTAAAACCAACTTTTAGGAAAATAAATTAATTTGAGTAATCTCTCCTAAGGTTCGAAATTGATAGAAGTTTCGGAGAAAATTATGGAGATTGATGGAAATTTTATAATTAGTTAATAAAACTTTGATTGTAGCTTAATTAGACTATAACTGACAATTTTTAATTATAATTTCTATAAAGTAAGATAATTTTTAAATGTCTATTGTAAATGTCTGTATAAATGTTGATTTGAGAGCAAAATTTTTAAAAATAAATGAAAAAATAATTACAAAATAATATAAAAATTTATGCATATTTTGAGGTAAAATGATATGAAAATTATGAAAGTTTTGGATGGTAAAAGAAAAAAAATGAAAAAAAACTTATATCAATTGAATTATTAGGTGAAATGATGTGAAACTTAAATGACGAAAGTTTGAATGAGGTTAAAAATAAATATAGGTTATTTTTGGTCTCTTCCAATTCAATTTCTTTAGAAATGAAAGTTTTTGGTCGAAAATAAAGTTAAAAATTGAGCAAAATATGGAAATCAGAAAAAACAACACATAAAAAATGCTTAATCCTTTGTTGAAAATAACATTTGCATGTGAAACTATAAAATTGTGTATAATCATGACCACAAAATTGAAAACCTGAATTGAGCTAACATAGTTAATTAAAGAAAACGAAAATTTTCTCGAAATCTCAAAATTTTGTTGAAATAGAGGAAAACGGAATATCCTCAAAATATTCTCAAAACAATAAAATTTCTTGACGTTTCGTCGAAATTGGGGAAAAAACAAAATTTTCCCCAATCAAGATTTCAATAAAAATTTTCCACTATGATCTCTTCTTAATTTGTATGAGAAACTCTGGCCACCACCTCTAGTGACTGTCATCGGCCAATCTTCAACCATTGTCGCCGGCCACCTCTGACCACCATTGGCAAATTATTTTGTAGTAATTTGAAATTAATAAAAACACGTATACTATGATGACAAATCAAACAAACTTTTACATAAAAACGCTATCAAAAGAGTTAGCAAATACATGTGTATTTTTATTTGAAGAAGTTTTTACTAGAAATGCTCAAAATGAAAATGCATTATTGAAAAATATATATTTTTTTTAATTCATTCCAAACATTCCCTGAGTTTCAACACATTACACATTTAGTTTGTAAATTTTAAGTTTGGTTTCAATTTAATCCAAAAAATTAAAAATACAATTTTACTCTTGAGATTTCAGTTTTGTTTCAATTTAATGCCTAGATTTCAAGATTTATCTGTTTAATCTCAATTTTTCACTAGTTACAAATTTTTGTCTTTAGTGTTAATGTTTGTTAATCAATTTAAAATAATTATAATTCGTTAAGTTTGACTGTTTTTCATCACTTTTTGAAATATAAATCAAAAGTTCACTTCATAATTATTTTAAATTAATTTGTAGATATTTGCGTCAATAACAAAGAAAAGTGAGTATTTAATAAAAAATTGAGATTAGAAGTTTAAAATCTAGAATTCAAGAGACCTAATTAAAATAAAACTAATGAAACTGTAACGGGAATGGATAAATAAATAAAAGAAGCATAGAAAATGTGATTTTTTAAAAATGATTATAAAATTCTAAGCATGATATCATTTGATGTGAATTCTTTTTCTTTTTTCTTTGTTTGACCTCTCTTTTTTTCAGTTTACATTGGAGTGATATAAATATTCCACTTGAACTAATTATAATTCACACGTCAAATAAATAAAAGAAGCAAATAAAATAGTATTGATTTTCTGTTTTAAGCTTATAGATACTTCTACATTTATAGTTTTTTCTTTTCTTTTATTACTGTTTTTCTAAAAAATGCTTTTTGACAAATTTCTTCTTGTTTATTTAGTTTTTAAAATTTTAATTCTGATTTTAGTATTCAATTAATAATTTAAATGTGTTCTTAAGTAGAATGAAAAGATTATTAGATTTTTTTTTTTAATTGTAACGACCCGACTTATACAAACTAATCGGACCATTACTCAATGCATGCAAAATTTCAAAGAACGACACTGTGCTGAATAGTGAAGAAGGATCAAAGCTTTTCATGGAAATTTCCACTTATTTTAATTCAAGAAAATAACACACTACACTAATAAGGAAAAAAAAGAAATTTTGGTTCGGGGTACCCATAATAAAATCAATAAAAGAAACTTCATGAATGAAAAATCCACATAAACAAATAAATAGACGAGTCTCAAAACAAAATTAGACAGTTGGACAACAATTTTAATAAACATGCAAGACTACGCGAAGCTACTACGGGTCCCGTGATGCCATCAAGGATTCTTCTTGTCATTCGCCGGCACATTCTTTTCTTTACCTGAAAAACATATAAGAAGAAAGGATGAGTAGTTATATTACTCAGTAAGTGACCCCACTACCGGAGTTAGGCTAGGCACCTAAGTCTTTTAAGTGCGTCAAACATAAGACATGCATATCTATCATACTTCTATAGGGAAATGGTTATACCCGCCCCACCGTTGGTTATGGATGCCCACAACCTCTAGAGCCCTAAAGGAAACTCTTACCTCTAGTGATCCCGAAGGAACACAAACCTCTAGTGTACTTGAAGGAGCACAACCTCTGGTGAACCCGAAGGAGCACATCCTCTAGTGAACCCGAAGGAACACATCCTCTAGTGAACCCGAAGGAACACAACCTCCAGTGAACCTGAAGGAACACAACCTCCTGTGGACATCGAACCAACGTAGGAGAGTCACCACTACTCATCATATATAATCAACCAAGTTCATGCTCATCCCATCCCATGGATTCATACATTAATAATACTGATCATAAACATTTCATAGCATAAGCTTATACACTATCAGGCACATACAACTTTAAGACATAGAAATTTCATACAAGCATCTTATATCATACGTAGCTTTAGAAATCTGCTATCGCAAGGCAACTATTCATATGGCCCGAAGGCAGTTCAGGTAGTAAGATCACTTACCTGAGGGTTGATCCATAAAGCTAACCACACTGCAACTCTTGCAAAATTCCTGAACAAACTGGGAATAAAATTCCACTAACTTAAGTTATTCGCCAAGCCCAACCTATCATAAGCAAACTCAAAATTTGTTCGAGAGAGTCCTTAACCGAACGTGACCAAACTCGCAGTTTCCTCCGACCCTACGACTAAAGCAATCGCCGACCACCTATTAAGATTTACCAATTAATTCGTATTCCCAAATATTTGCCAAAATATGGCACTAACCTACTCAGGTTTGAGATACTCACTTAGGGAGTACTGGTCTGGCGACTGACGGTCAGGCGAGCAGTTAATCGCGACCGAGAACGAGATTCTAAGCTAGAGTAAGAGTCGAGCGAGAGAGCGAGAGCCCGAGAGTCCACGAGAGAGCGAGAGGCCGAGAGCGTGAGGGCGATTCTGGGTGAGGGGGAGCGTGATTCCGAGTGTGAAAGCGGGGGAGCGTGAGAGCGAGAGTGCAAGAGCCCGTCGGAGACTGCGAGAGACAGCGAGAGACCATGTGTTTCTGAGTGTGAAACCTCCGGGAAACGAGCGGCAACTGAGAGAAAGAGATGGTGGGGGTAGAGGGAGAACGGAAAAGAGGGGAGGGTGACGGTGGCGACGAAAAAAAAAACGGGAAGGAAGGGAGGAGAGAGAGAGGGGAGAGCTTTTCTTTTTTTTTTTTTTTTTCCTAACTACATGCAAACCGATGAGGTTAAAATAGACCCTAATTCCTTCCCCTCCTTAGCCCATTAATTCCACTTTTCCCTTTTTGTTTCTTCAACCAAATAAAATAAAATCTTCTTTATTCAAACTCCGATCCCACCAAATCCATTTATTTTATTTTATTTGCCCCGAAGTAAACTATCCTTTGTCAATTCCTAACAATTCCCTTAAATCCACCTAAGACTCACCAACCACTATAAATGCTAATTTTAGAACTTTCCTCCTTAATCTAAATAAATACATAAATACATATAAATATAATTTCTTTTGATGCATAATGACTTAAATTAACTTAATAGGAGGATTTACCTTAATAATTTGGCTTGTCACATTTATTGTAATTGACATAGAAATAAATAAAATGTTTATGAAACGAAATCTTAAAATATGATATTTTAACACCTAATTAAACGATTTACCTTTTCATAGGAATTAATAGAAATTCTGTTTGTCTTTTAGTTTTTATATTTTCATTGAACAGTCTATGCCATGATGATGGCACTTGAGTGGACATATCCTAATCCTCAAATTTCATTATTAAAAAGTAGACAAGTCACCTTTTATGATTTTCAATTAATCCTTTCAATTTATTAATATAAATTGTACATTTGGTATAATCCGCCTAGAATTCGGATTAGTGTTCCAAATCCAATCCTAATTATTCTGGCATAATCTTGCAACTTGATAATGTCATTCTTACTTGTTTTAAAAGCTTCTAAAAATGAAGACTATTATCACAAACTAATATGAGTCTTTTCAGGATGCTTTGTCCTCACTCACATGCTTCTTAAGAAAATTTTTTGAAGGTCACTCAACATAGAGGATTGCTCCAAGTTAAGCAGCTTAATTTTGAAGTTCCTATTATTGAGTCACATAAAATGAAGGTGCCCACTTTATTAGTATAGGTCCATTCATGTCTATTTTTTTCAAGCGTTTTTTAACCATACTTTCATATCCTAAGGATTCCTCTCATACAGATGTGATTTTTGTTCATTCATATCCCCTCCTAAATTTAGGGCGTTATATTTGGTCTCCATAATTTGGAGAAAGTCAAAATTTGGTCTCTACATAATAGTTTATTATTTAGTATTTAGTCTATATAGTTTGATAAATTCTTTTTACATAATCCCTATGTTAGGGATTATTTATGAGAATTTCATTAAACCATAAACTACATATGAAATTTTATCAAACCATAAAAATTAAATTCTAACTTTTAAAACTATAGATACTCAATACTAACTTTCTCTAAATCATAAAGACCAAATTTATAATTTAACCAAACTTTCAATAATTTTTTTTCTTTAAATTTGAGTACAAGTCGATGAATAAATTATTAGTTACATCTCTAATAAGTTAAACATATTTGAATACTAATTAAATCTTCAATCATCTTAGTATAGTAAGTTAAAATTTAATCTCTATAATTTATTATTAGAATTTATAAATCTCTATAATTTGTAAATCATTCTCATCTAGTCCTTTTATTAAGAATAATTTATGAAGATTTTATCGAATTATTAAAACTATTTATAAAATTTTATCCAACCAGGAGTTGTAATAGATTTCTTTGGCTTTTCCTGCAAAAGTAAGTAATTAATTTTGGTTTTAAAAATAAGTTCTCTATTTTTGTTTTAAATATAGAAAAAAAAATTGGGGTCACGTGAAGATAGACAATTTCTCTTCCTTTTGACTATGCGTTAAGATAAGTAACCAATCACAATCCAACTTTCCCAACCTGCTCTCTTTTACCATATTTTTTTAAATAAAAATTGGTATTATTATTATTATTATTATTATTATTATTATATTTATTATTATATTTTGAAAATTATGGCTATTTGTTAACCTATTATAAAATTAGGATAAATTTATACTAAAGTGGTAAAAGGAAAGTCCATTGACAAGCTTCATGCATTCTTCATTTGGTAGAGGCACTGAAAGTGAAATGAATTAAAGAGATAATTTGATCTCAATTTAAGAAGGATTTAGTTGGTGGATTTTGAGTGTAATGTGTTAGCTAAATTTTATCTCAACCAATTTGGTTAACAAGTTTTTAAATTTATGTCAATTATCGACATCATTATTAATATTCTCACTTTCAATGGAAGGTACAACGCTAGCTAGCTAATATATTATTATTATTATTATTATTAATTATTAGTGGAATTGTCACTCTTAATAGAAGATATAGCTCTTACCAAGTAATAATATTAGTGAAAATTGTCACTCTCAGCAGAAGAGATCTAAAGAATCATTTTGAAAATGTTAAAACAAATTATTCCCTTTATATAGCACGATGACTTTAAAGATGCTTTTATTCTTTCTTGTAAAAAAGATTTAGATAAATAGAATTATCCCATTTAACATATTCCCAATAGTTTGATGGCATCAATATTTAGGTATGTAGACAAAATGATCGAAGAAGCTAATAACAAGATGTAATTAAAAAAAAAAAAAGACTTGAAGATAAATCAAAAGGCTTTAGTTAGGGATGGAAATAGTGAGTTTGAGGGTGATATACAAGCAGCTTATGTTTAGCTATAAGGCTGAACGATGAGAGTCCGACTCAGGCACGTAATTCCCAAGTGAATTAATAAGGTTAATCTTGAAAAGCTAAATGGTTCCCAACCATCCAACAATAAACTAGTTTTGCAAAGTGAGAGAGAGAGAGAGAGAGAGAGGAGGGAAAACAAAAGGCTTCCATGTGGGAGGAGACACAGAACTCAAATTGTGTGCCCAATGAGGAAGATCTCAAGAAGGATACATAAATTTTAAAACTAGAGAATATGACTTTCTGATTGGCCAACAACCCTAGAGTATTTTTTTTTTTTAATTAATTTAATTCTACAATCCATTTTTTAAAAACTACCAATATTTTATCTATGTTCATTTCCCAATTGCATTGGTTAAATTGCAATTTACAAATTTAGCCTTGAATTTTTAATGTGTTGTATTGGGTAGTTTAGTTAAATTTTTAAGTTTGCTATTTCTTCCCCCAACTTTTAAAGTGTTTACTTAGTTTTTAAACCTTCAATTTTGTGTCTAGCAAATTTTCAAATTTAAAAATTTATGTAACATCATGTCTTTAAAAACTTTTGGTAAATCCCTAAATTTTCACTCCTTTCACCTTTTTGTCAATGACCATCCTTTTACTTATTCAACATTATGAAATATGTATAAATCTAAGGCATAAAATCAAAAGTTTAAGGTTTCCATTAGATAATATAAAATATAATTTATATTAATAGATCAATTAATTAATTAATTATTATTTTTTTTTTTGAATATGTCAAGACTTATTAGACATAAAATTGAGAGTTCAAGAACCTGTTATCATTTTTAAAGTTTAAAGACCTATTAAACGCAACATTTAAAGTTCAAAGTTTTACTAGGCACTTTTGAAAGTTCAAGTACTTAAGAGAATACAAAATCTTAAAAATTGAAGACCCAACTTATAATTTTACCTTAAAATAAACTTCAAGACCCAATTCTCATTCACTTCAACACATATATTCTATTGATTTATCAACTTCAAATAGTCCCTAAACTCATAAGGAAAACAAGGAAATCTCCTCCAAAAACTCCCATGAAGTTTCATGATCTTCATGGCCTTCTCCTTGGTTGAAGTTGAAGATCTTCCATCACCATTCAAGATCCCTAAAAGCTTACTCACTGTCCCACATCCCATCATTTCTTCTAAAACCCTCTCACTAGGATGATAATTGCAAATCAACCACAAAATTTTCATCCCAATTTTTGTAGCTGTGTTTGATATACTCATTTTCTTTGTCACTGTTGCTATTCCCATAATATGCTCTCCCATGGCTGACCTTCCCTCTGCACACTCACTTAAAAGTTTGAGTATGTGCAATATTTTCTCGCACTTCGATCGGTTCGAGTCAGGAAGAAGGTCGATCATGACGTAAACAGCACCGGCCTCAATCGATAGAAGACGAATTTTTCTTGACGATTCCATGATTTCTATCAAAAGCTCTAGGGCGGACGAGAACAATGTCCCGTATCGACTAAAAAAAAGGAAAGATTTAGTAATTAAAAATGGAAGGAATATAAAATGAAAATAAGCAGTTGGACAATATGGTACCATTGTGTAATTATCGAAGATGAATCAATTGTTTTAGCTTTCTTGATTATCTCATCCGATGCAAGCTCCAATATTGATTTGAACAAGTCGATGGCATGGTGTTTTGTTAAAGAGTTCCAATCGTAGCCCTTTTTGGATATTTGTTGGAGCATTTCCATGGCATAAAACCTTCCTTCTATGCTTCCTCTTTGTAAAATAATCGCCATTGACTTAATGGCTTCTGGTTTTGATAGCAACTCGAATGGCTTTTCGGTTTTGGAAAATGGGAATTGAGATAATATCTGTTAAGAATATGAATAAAAGATTGAATATATCATAATCTATCCCGTCATCAATACTTAAAATAATGGCAATGTTCAATGATATTTCAAGTTAATTCTCTCTCATGTCATTTTCTCTTTTGACTAATATTAGTAGTTACCAATTACATCTGGCTCAAACTCTCGAACACAACCTTTTATTAAGAATATAAATAAAACTTAAATCTTTGACCAAATCAGGTTATACATTACCAGTTTGAAGCATATATCTTCAACCAAGAGGTTATAAACGATGTTTGAATATGAAGAAGGTGATGAGAATATGCCAACCTAGTTCAAATATTCCAATGCATCTACTATTCCCATCCCATCCCTTATATATTATTAAAAAAAGAAAAAAATAGACTATGTTTGAATATGCACACTTACAAGTTAAACATTAAGAAAGAAAAAAATATGCATACTTACAAATTAAACATTAAGAAAGAAAAAAATGAAATTAAGCTCTTGAGTTTAGTGTGCAACACAATACCCCTAAAGCCTCCTCGCAAGCTTCAAAATTAGCGAAATCGGAGCTCTCACAAACAGCGACTTGCGTGACTATTCCAACAAGAACTTCAAACCCATTTTCTCGAACAAGGATGGGTTTCGCTCCGACCGCAGCTACATCATCCATTGCCACGACCAACCGTAGTTTCTTCAAAGAACTCGCCTTGAACGGCGACAACTCAATCTTCTTCAAGAGATCAGCCACAACATCATCATACTCCATCGATGACGACGGCAACAACGACGATGAGGAGCAGGACTCCTTCATTTTCCAAGAAAGTATGAGCCTTTTGAGCGTATAATTTGGAGTGATATCAAAGTTGACGATGGTTTGCATGGTTGCAGGGCAAGTTTTCTTATTGTAAGTGAAGAACCACTTCTCAATATTGGCTCTCTCAAATGAAACTCCGGTGGAAATCGTGACTGGATCTTGCATGAGCTCCATGGAAATAGGGCATCGGAAGTATGGCGGAAAGTCCACGACCGCGGTCGGTGGCGGCGGTGGATGCGGTGGAGGAAGAGGGTTTTGGTGGACATCTTCCATTGAAGACGGTGGAATTAGAAAGAGAGGTAGTTGGATAGATTGAAGGCAACATTAAGCTCTCGTGGGTCTTGCAAGGGAGAGTTGAATCTTTAAAGAGCAAGAAAATCAAAGTCAAAGAAAACGACTTTTTTTTTAGAAAAAAATATTGGAGAATTTTTATAATTATAGTTGTTTGAACTTTAAAACATGGAAAATAAGAAATAATAATTGTTTTTTTTTTTTTCTTTTTCTTGAATGATTCAAGTAAAAACAAGAAGAAACGAGATTGTACTTCTATACCTAATCCTACTTATAATTCCTTAGATTTTTCTTTTGAATTAAATTATTGATTTTTTAAATATGGTTGCTCTTTCTTTTGTAATTTTTAAATGTGTGTGTCCCGTTAAAGCTTGTATAAATCATATCTACCATCGATCCTTAAACTCAAGTAATTTTTTATACTTATTTAGGCACGTATACAAACACAATCTAACTAATACATCCAGTCAAATAAAAAGCACCAACATAGTAAAGATATATAATAAAAGAAAGGTTAAATAATTAAAAATAACTCTTAACTACAAGGTTGATTTTAATTATTCCTCCAAACTTTAAAAAGTTTCATTTTAACCGTTGGAGTTTATTTTTTTATTTTCAACACAATCCTTAATTTTTTTTTTATTAAATTCATGAAAAGTGTATTTTTCAATATGTTGCTTAAGGGACATAAATTTGTAGGTAGATTAGTGCAAAAATCATAAATGAAAGAACAGAAAATTTGGGCTCATGAAGTTGATCAAAGGGAGGAAGACACAAATACCTATGGTTTACGGATACGTTAAGGTGTCTTTACTTTCTTTTTTTCCTAATATATGTTTAAATTTGTTCACAATAATAAGTATATACAAACTTTTTCGTCTAAGCATTTAACTATTATGACAAAAACAAAATTGATAAAGAAAGATCGACACAAAGATTTGCGTAATTCATTAACAACGTAAGCCACGTCCACGGGTAGAGGAAGGAATCAATTTTATTAATAGAAAGAAATATTAAATAATATAGATATAGATGCGTCAATACGATTAGTGTGTTTATAAACTCTAGGCTCAAACAAATTCAAGTCATTCTAACATCAAGAACAAAATTTTACGAAAGTTATTTTGAAACAAACTTCAAACTTCAGTAGATAAAATGAAAGTCTTAACAAGTTTGAGAGAAACAATTCAAACTTATATAGCTCTTGTAGATGAGGAGTATTTTTTATAATTAACCTAAACAAAATTATTGATGAGAAATTTGACAAGTTTCAAAATTACAAGAAGTTAAGTAGAAACTAATTGGAGACAAATCGATAATTTAAGCTCTCTCTACATTTTCTTTTATTTTGCTGTCCAACCAATCTGCCTCGAGAAACATCATCAACTTGAGGTTTTTGTTGGATTGGGTGTGAAAGGATAAAAAGACAGAGCTCCATGACGATATTAAAGTAAGTCTTAATAAATAAATAAATACATATATTACATAATATAATATAATATAATAGCAGTTGGGGCAGCGAGAAATTGGTGAAATTGATTGCCGACTGTGTTTAAAAGAGGGGTTGACTTTATTATAAAAAATATATATAAAGTGTAATAATTGACCAATAGGAATTCATACCAAATTACATATTCATCTCTCTCTTTCTGGCTCACTTATGTGGTTGATTAGACATAATCCATCCCACTAATAATAACTTTTTAATTACATTATAAAACTAAAAGCAAGTAAGGTCCAATTGGAGAGAAATATAGTTAAAAGTTAGATTGGTTTAACCAACCATCAAAATAAACATAATTGAATGGTATTCACATATATTAGTTTATTGTATCATACGAAAGAAACTTAAAAGGAACAATCACACTTTCAAAAATTCTTGTAGTTTAATTTGACAATTGAGGGAGGACGTTATCCATTTGACTGCCTTTTGGTGCTCGAAATCTACCATTTTTTTTTTTTTTGGTAATTATGATGTATCGTCCGTTGCCCTTAATTGGAAGACTTTTCTTTAGCATTCCTTTGTTTTTACAGACTCTTTTTGTGGCTTTGAATGATATATCCTCTTTGGGCTCGGGATATCATGAGAGTGCTAAAGATGTGTCAACCTAATTGAGATATCTAGGTATGCCTACTGATCCCACTATACCTTTGTGAATTGTTAAAAAAAAAAAAAGATATAAAGTTGAATTTTATGTCTAATATAACTCTAAACTTTTAACTTTGTGTTTAGTGGGTCTATGGATTTCTAAATTTTCAATAAATCTATTAGATCAACAACATATTAAACACAAAATTGAAATTGTATGCACTTGGCGTAAAATAAAAAGTTTAAAAATTTATTAAACACTTTTTTAAAATATAGTAATTGGTAGGGACCAAATAGACACAAAGATAAAAATTTACAAACTTATAAAACATACTTTTTAAAGTTAAGGAACAAAATCGACTCAAATCTGTAATATATCCTATACATATCGATTAAATCATTAAAGATTGGGAATTAATGTTTTGCATGTGAAATAAATAAATGGTTCTGTCTCACACATATAAATTACTAAATTTTAAATGATGTAAGTAAATGTCTGTTTTTATTCTCAAAAATCAACGAGAGGTGTGAATTTAACTTTTATCTAATTTTGTTTAATTTCAATTATTATCCCAACAAATATGTTGGAAATGGAGCTATTGGGGAAAGTTGATTGGCTTCAAGTTGAAGAGATGGGGGAGACATAGAGCTTTTAATTTCCATAACCCAAAAAATACATTAAAGTAATAATTGAGCTAACCAGACAAAAGGAGCATCTTTAGTGAGATTTTTGAAATTTACACTTTGAAAGGGGTGACAATTTTTTTTTTTTTTTTCTTTTCTTTCTTCTTCCTCTCATCCTATTTTGAATTAGATTATAAAAGTAAAATACAATGTCACCATGCGGTATATATACATGTTAAAATATTATTTTGGTCCTTAAATTTTGAATTCTATTTCATTTTTCTTAAAGTAGTTTTAAATTTCTAATTTTAATTTATTTATAATTTTAATAAATCTTAAATTTGACCCCTATACATTAGAACTCATCTTTTCAAGAAAAAAAATGTAATCTCTAATAGGATTTTTTTTTTCTTTTTTAGAAATAGTGTAAAGATATCCACTAAATTTAATATTAAGTCAATTGACTAAAATTGAACAATTGAAAGAGGTGTTCGTGGGTTGGGTTGGGTTGAAAGACTGTTTAGGCCCAATTCAATTGTTCGGTTTGGTTGATTCGGGTTAATCAAATCATTTGTTTAAAATTTTATTCTGAAAGAAGTAATATGTAAAAATATGATTTAATTGTTTTCATATACTGAATTAGATTAGAATTAACAACTCAACTTCAATTTATATTATGAAATTTTTTTTTCCAAACTACCAAAAAATTGTGTTTAGGAGTTGTTGGAGAAGAAATTATTTAAAAAGAACATGAAATTAAATAAAGCTAAAAAAATATGCATATCTATAATTTTATCGTAAGTAAAAAAGTATATACATTTTTTAAATTAATAATAATTCAAGTTGTTTTAGATTATTTTAAGGGAACTTATAAATCAACCAAACCCATAACATTTTCATTTATTTGAACTCAACTCAAACCAATGAATTGATAACCCAACCCAAATGTATAGATTGAATTGAGTTGATCAGGTTTTTCAGATCATTGATCTTTTGAACGCCCCTAATTGAAAGTATAGGAAAAAAAATTCAAAGTGAATGAAATTTTAACCATATATAATTGTGTTTGTAAATTGTGATTGGATGAGAAAGGAAAAAATTGAATCTTGGCATGTTTTAAGATTATATATTCTAACAATTTGAATAGGTTTTTTTTTTTTTTTATATTCTTTTTTTAACATTCTATACTTTTTTTTTTTTAATTTCTTTAGAAGATTTTCTTTTTCAAACAAAGTTTGAAAGATATTTAAGTGGAAACTTAAGGCTCATAAAGGAAATAATGAACTAAACGTGTTTAAATTATTAAAATGAAAATATATTAAAAGATTTCAACCCTCCATCAAATACCAAGTGCAATTGACCCACCTATATGATTATTTACTCCGAAATTTCCAATCCCTATCCTCTATATTTAATTTTAATACCCTAAAAAAATTAATCGTTTGTAATTTTATAGATGGATCATGTTAAAATGAACATAGTTTTGTAATAATTTATGTTATTATTTTCTTTGAAATCAGTTATTTAAATCGTACAAAAAATAATTATTGAAAAATTTTTAACTCATTTTTATTCGTCATATTATTATTAAATTCGAACAGCAACGTCACACATGTGAGCGCTTGTAAGAAAATCATTAGTATAACATTAGAAAATAAAGACTATGATTAGAGCTACGGAGTAATTCCTAGATTTTTCCTTTTTTTTTTTTTTTGAGAAAGACTTTTCTATTATTTATTAATATTATTATTTCAATGAATGCTCAAGACACTTGCACTTTCAGTAGAATACTGCGTTATTTTTTGGGTTTTATAATATGCTTGAAATTATTAGAATTTATCATTTTAAATTTCCATTCAAATTCATTTAAAATTAAAAAGTTTGGTCCAAAATTGCGGTGACATGGCGACTATGGCTTGTGTAATGGTACAAAGGGGAGGCCCATCACTATTTCATTTATTATTTTATTTATAAGTTTTGAATTACTTTAAAATTTTTAATGAGGGTTTAAAATGATTAAATTAATCTAAGATAGTGTGTAATTTAGTTTCATCATATTCTTTATATTAGTATTAAAACTTTTTCAAATTAACATGCAATTGTAAGTGAGTTTGATCAAATGTTTGAATATACTATATTCTCGAAAAAATTAAATTTTAGGTATACTTTTAACAAAAATTAAAGGAACTTGTATTGATAATTCTTTTTTCAATTGAAGAGTGTTTTTTTTTTTTTTTTCAAAAGTACCAAATTCATTGTATAAAAAAGAAACTGATTTGATAGAAATAAATTATACGAACCGAAAGTCAAATCAACACATTATTTTTAGTCTAAATTAAATAAAATCGAATCAAGTGACTCTAATTGGTCAAATCAACTAAATTGATTAACATTTATTCATTGTGATAATTTGGTCCACTCTCATTCTAAATTTTTTTTTCTTTTTTCTTTTTTAAGTCTATGATCAAGACTTTAAGCTTTGTTCAATGAATGAAATTAATTAGGACTTTTATATAATATAATTTCGTTGGACCATGAATTCTAAGACTATGAAAGCATATTTAAGATAAACTTAAAGGAACTGATAGTGTTGCTACCTATACTAACAGGGTGCATCTTTCTTTTTGGTTTCTCCATTATCATAGGAACTCTAAAACTAAGCATGCTTGACATTAGAGGGGATTTCTATGTTAGGTGACCTCTTTAAAATTCTTTTAGAAATTAATCATTTGAGCGAGACAGAACATGTTGAAAGAACCATAGTTCGCTAGGTCACCAAATATGCAAAGGAAACGTCAGGGTTATCAAGTATTAAATTTGACTAGCATATCTAGCCCACCTAAACACTCAACCCCACATCGGGGCCCTTAGGGAGTCAATCCACGAGGATAAGCTCAAGTTGGCCACCTCCGCCAAGCAGAACTAAAGCTAATATGACAAGCACCACACACTCATGTACACTATAAATGGAAGGTCAATAACGCGGAGAATATCTCCTTTTGAAATGACCATTGGAGCTCCCATAGTCCTCTTGCAAAGAGTCACTACATACTATTTAGCTTGAACTATCCACCAAACCTAAGTTAACTTTCAAAGAGGCGTGGAACCATACTACAAACTCGTGGAACATCAATCTCCGTAGACCTTTCTCTAGAGTGAAACTACTAGATGGAACACAATTATGATCGAACACACAACACCTGACGTGAACAGGGGCGAGGATCTTCCCATATAAAATTTTAGAAACAATGGTTCCTTTCATATATCTACTATTAAAGAAGCCTTGCACCAGCCTTGCCTAAGAGACATTTTTCACATCGATAGCAAAGATTTTTTTTTCAATTTTTTTATAATCTTTGGAAATTGTCGATCCCTAAGAAGTGTAAGTTTTTCATATAGATGATTCTCCACAAAAGCATTAACACCATACATACTTTACAAAGAGACTTTTGGGCCTTCACTGAAATCCAAACCGGTGCTCTCTGTGCAAGAAGAACAATAATACTATAGGCCCGTGGAATAAACACTCTGGGGTCGTCTGTCCTCCCTCATATAAACACTCATGATGACAACTTTCTTATTCAAGATCTTTGCATCAATAGCCAGAATTCACAAAAGAAAGTTATCACTTTCAACTCTTTAGTAGCTTTCTGTTGGGCTATTTGGAACGAGGGAAATAACTGCATTTCAATGATAAAGAAGTGAATAACAATACTTTGGGGAGAATATTCGCCCTTTAGCTAGCAATTGGTGCCATAGATCAAAGCTCTTCTTCAGCTACCAATCTGACCATGATATTGCTGAATTTGAATGCTTTTATGTAATTTATTGCCCTTTTCCCTGTGCCTTTTTTCTAGCCATTCCCATGTGTCTGCTTTTATACTATTTGGCAGATTTCTCTATCCTTATTTGCTATTCTTGAATGGAATGAGGCTATGATATGATGAAGGTGCTACAAGAGTGCCAACCAAATTGGGATTCTATGGTGCACCTATTGACCCACACACATCGGATCCTTCTCTAAACAAACAAAATCATCACACACATCCAACAAGTCAACCCAATTATAATCTAGAGTTCTTATCTTGTATGTGTAGGGAGGGCATAAGTTTCTTGTATTCATGGGTTTTTAATTAGATATATTATTATCTAACCCCATTCAAATATATAAACTAATAAAATATCTAATTAACAACTGTTAGACTAGACTAATAGTCATAGTCTAATAGAAGTTCTTTCCACTAATTGAGATGCAAATAAACATTTTACCTTACAAAGAGTCATTGAGTAGGTTAGATAAATCTAACATTAAAGTTCATATGAACAAGGTGTGTGTTCCAAATTTAGAACCTTATTTATGATCAAAGTACAACTCTTATTAACAAGAAAAACAAAAAGTTCACAAGCACATGTCCTTTTACTTTTCTTTAATCCATGGAAGGATTTAGATCGTCTACTCCTGTTTAGCCTTGTGTAGGGCTATCATTTTTTAGCAACGATGCCATAAATTCATCCAAAACCTGTCACATACTAAGTTAGTTAATGGCTTTTAATAGTAAAAGACCATTATTTACGAAGTTGTATCAAATTATAGAGATCGAAAGTCTAAATTTCCAAACGATTAGTTACCCAAATTCATAATTTTTTGTACCAAAATTATTTTTTACTCCCTAATGTTCGGATCGAATGATCTCTATTCTTTTAAAATTTTCATTTCTTAAACCAAGCAAGATTCAACAAAGTCATCACACATATATCTCACTTAATTGAGTTGAAAATGTATGCCTACTTTTCTTTTAACAAGACTCTGGAGGATAAAGGGAAATCCGTCTATGACTATTTCTAAATCAAAATCATATGCATTTGAAATGAATGGGTACCCAAATAATTATATATTATTAACATATGAACATCAATGAAAGGGTTTGGATAAGACTTAGAAAGTTTAAATATAGTAGTAATCATAAAATAAATTGAATAGAAAACTATTTATAAGTTGAAAAATCAAATTAACTCTTTTTATAACATGATTTAGTGATAATAATAATAATAATGCAATTAGGGGCTTATTGATTAAGAAGCTTGCCTGTTCATCAATGGAGAAAGGATCAGTTGTTGGAGTTTCATCATCTGCTGTGGACATGTTGTAGAACAGGTGCCTTTGATCTTTCATGAAACCTCCACTAGGTTGCTGCAAATAATCAATCTCATGTTTTAATATTTTTCTTATTATTATTAGTATTATTTGTTTTTGAGTTCTAATCTTAAAGTCAATATAATGCTTTTCAAAATTTTGATTAAATGTTAATGGAAGTTCAATAGATAGTCAACAGTTAATGCCTTGGTTTCCTAATCTGTAAGGATTTTTATTTTTTGTTTTTAGATATTTGTAAGCTATTTAAATAAACACAATTTAAAAAAAAAAAATACAAACATACACACAATTTTTAATAATAAAGTTTAAATTCTATTTCGATCTCTAAGGTCTAATTTAGTAACTAATAAATATATTTTCTCTCAGTTTGTTAGAATAATTTGCATCTTTCTTAAATGCAGAGTCGAATTCTTAGCTAAATTCTAAAAACAAAAATAAGTTTTTAAAAACTACGGTCCCTCTTGGTAACCATTTCGTTTTCTATTTTTTGGTTTTTGAAAGTTAAGCCTATTTCTCCAAAATTTTTTACATTTTTTCGAAGTACAAGAATTAAATTCTTAGCCAAATTCCAAATTTCAAAAACAAGTTTTAAGAACTACTTTTATTAGTTTTCAAATTTGGCTTAGTTTTTGAAAACATTGCTAAAAAGTAGATGCAAGAAATTTAGAGATAGAATGAGTGTTTATAGGGTTAATTTTCAAAAACTAAAAGCAAAGAGCCAAATAATTATCAAATGGGGCCTAATTTTTCTAATTTTAAAAATTTGGATTGGTTTTTGAAGACATTAGTGAAAAGTAGATACTAAAGTAAGAAAATTAGAGGTGTGAAAAAAGTGTTTATAGGCTTAATTATTTTAAAAAACTACAAATAAAAAGCAAATTGATTACTAAACGAAGCCTAAACTTTCAATTTTGTTTCGTTTTGATATTTCAACTTTTAAACTGTCATAAAAAAAATTCAAAAGACAAAAAAAAAAAAAAAAAAAAAAAAATTTTTTTTATTTATTAAATTTATATATATAAAAAAAAAAAAAAAAAAAAAAAAATTTTTTTTATTTATTAAATTTATATATATAAAAAAAAAAAAAAAAAAAAAAAAATTTTTTTTATTTATTAAATTTATATATATAAAAAAAAAAAAAAAAAAAAAAAAATTTTTTTTATTTATTAAATTTATATATATAAAAAAAAAAAAAAAAAAAAAAAAATTTTTTTTATTTATTAAATTTATATATATAAAAAAAAAAAAAAAAAAAAAAAAATTTTTTTTATTTATTAAATTTATATATATAAAAAAAAAAAAAAAAAAAAAAAAATTTTTTTTATTTATTAAATTTATATATATAAAAAAAAAAAAAAAAAAAAAAAAATTTTTTTTATTTATTAAATTTATATATATAAAAAAAAAAAAAAAAAAAAAAAAATTTTTTTTATTTATTAAATTTATATATATAAAAAAAAAAAAAAAAAAAAAAAAATTTTTTTTATTTATTAAATTTATATATATAAAAAAAAAAAAAAAAAAAAAAAAATTTTTTTTATTTATTAAATTTATATATATAAAAAAAAAAAAAAAAAAAAAAAAAGAAACAAAGTCGTCTGAGAGAGAAATTTTTCTAATTCTCTCACCAAATGTGTCTAAGAAACTATTAGCTAGGAACTCATGACTTTTTTTCTTCTCTAAACTTTTGGCCAATTCATCAACCAAATTTAACATATATCAACAATGAGATACTAAATTGAAAAATACTAATATTAAAGGTTTAAACGCATACTATATAGTCCTTTCATATATTATATATAAAGAAAGTATAGTCAATTAAATTTTTGAGATTTCATCACTTACTTGATTAAGGGTTGGATTATCAACATAATTCTGCAAGGGAAACAAAGAAGAAAATTAAGAAACCAGAATCTGCTTGGCCACACCATCCTGACTTTACAAATGAAAAACAAACCAATTTGCACAATTATATATTTCAATATAGTATGGTTTTTGTTTATATCAATGACCACATATAAGGCCAAAACATAAGTGTGGCTTTCACAATAATCTAAGACCTTCAAAAAAATAAAATATTTAAATATATATATATCTTATATAAACCTAAAGATCGAAAATATATATATAAACAGATAGATATAGATGTAGATATATTTCACTATTTTTCCTTCAATCTCAATTTTATTATAAGATATGCATGAAAAGTTAGACAAAGTAAGCTTCTTTCTAATAAGCAATGGAAAAAAATGTTTGAGAAATCTATTCAAGCATTCGATTTACATTATAATCTCACATATCTCAACTCATTATGTTATAGTATCCTTTATTTTTCTATGAGCTAAGTTATTTGAATTAATATTCTCTATCCCACATTGCTAAATTAAACACTTGAAGTCTAATTGAGATGTATTTATAAAGGGAAAAAATCAACTTATACATCTTAAACTATTTGTTTGTACACATTAAAATCTCAAACCAGGTTTTAATAACTTAAATTGAATCAATTTAGACTCTTCGTAAAAGTTTTAATCAATATAAGTTGATTTTCATACTAAGAAAAACTATATAAAAGGAATGAGATTTATTGAGAAGTAAGGCCATCTCACACACTTTTTTTCTTTTTTTTTTTTAACAAAATATTGAAAGAGAAGGGATCTGACCATCTCACATACACACATACTTGTATAAATAACTCAAATAAGCTTAACTTGGTTTTTTTTTTTAGTTTTTTTTAACAATAATATGTAGAGTAAAAGGAGTCCAAACTCAGACTTTGAAGTTGATAATATAAGCACTATACCAATTGAGCTATATGCTCAGTTTGATTTTTTTATTCATAGTCAAATTTATAATTTAACAAAAAAAATAATAATCATAAACATACTTTTCTCACTTACATTTTTATTTTTTTTAAACAAAGGACAGGGTGGGATAAGGACATGCATATGAATATCTCAACTAGGTTGGCACATTCTGAACACTCTCATTATATTCTCATAATCAATTTATTTATTTTTATTTTATTTTATTTTTTTATTATTATTATTTTAAGATTAGGGTGGACAAGTTATCAAATTTGTTCTAATCTAATGCACTTTTTAAAGCAAATGACAGAGACATTTGTAAGGAAAAGATTGAACCAAAGATTTTCAAAATAATGAAACATGTCTTATATCCATTGAGCTATCCCTTCAATTCACGAATATAAACGATAGGCTTTGAATATATTCATATCTACTTTCTAGAAACGTAACTAATAAAAATTATAGGATATTTCTTACCCAATAAAATATAAAATATCTCTTACCAAAATAAACGTGTGTTTCGAATACATTTTAAAGTGTTTAGTTTAAAAACTAAGTCATTTTGAAAAAATTGAAGTGTTTGACAATCACCCAAAATAGATTTTAAAGTGTATTTTATTAAACAATTTTTATCAAAAGAATTTAAATAAAAATGAATTTTTTAAAAAATACTTTTTTCTCTAGTCAATCCAAACTAACCCTAAGTCTTTAGTAAAACACGATATACCTTAATTTTGAAAATGCATCTTGAAATTACACCAACTAAAGCACAAAAGCAATTAACATGAAACAGAATATCTAAAGAGGGAAGGTTTGACTCTTCTTACATACCTTATTATCAAGAGCATGGCTTGAATGCCTCACTGTGATTTGAGAATCGTCACCAAAGTTGATACCATTATTTTTACACATTAACCCCCAATTGTAACTGTTGTGATCCCCTCCAAATCCAATACCATATTGACCAAACTGACCATTTCCATCAAATCCATTTGAAGAAATGCCCATCGGAGCCATCGAAAGCCCTCCGCCGATGCCAACCGAGAACCCGTTACTGTAGTCGTTATTTCCGGGGAAGCTCGAACAACCTAGATTAGAATGATCCTCAAGGAGATCCAAATTTGGGAACTGAGGTCCAGAAAAGTTAAAAGCTTGAACATTATAATTTTGGTTCATTATTGGCAATGGACAACTGACGAAGTTCGTCATGAAACTTGCCGGGTGCCCTAGACCGTAGTATGGCGAGAGATACGCCTCGAAACTCGACGGTTTGCACATGGACCGGCGGTCGCCATTGTTAGGGTTTAATGAACAACTTTGATGGATGGGAAAAGGAGGGATATTAAGGTTTTGAGAAGAATTGATATGGGAGTTTCTTTTTTGTTGGATTTTTTGTAACATGAATGAAGAATGTTGGGAGAGGAATTTTGACCATAGGATTTCTTCAGCTGTCTTGTTTGATGAAATCATGCATCTCTCTGAAACTTTTCTAAGGAAAATTCTATATTTCTGCTTAAAAGAAATTAAAAGCACACAGCTTAAACATAAATCATAATGTGAAGAAATTAATAGAATTTTAAGATGGGAATGATTTAATTAAGTTCAATTCAATTCAGAATCTCTCTTCTAGTTGACTTTGTGATTTTTCTTCCCAAATTAAGAGATTAGCTTTTATTAATTTCCCATATTTGCAACATTTTCCATAAAAACTTGACTTATTAGGAAGAATGAACAGATTTCCCTTCATGCATTTTAGTAGATCTATAACATATCAAACATCATCTAATTAAGATATGAATGGATGAGTAATTCTACTTGAATAATTTTGATTTATTTGTGTCAACCTTGTGTTTCAAACTAAGTTAAATTATAAGTTTAGGTTTTGAATTTTGTATATGTTTAGCCTGTAAACATTGAGAGGTGTCCAACATGTACCTAATATTTAAGTTTTATGTCTAATAGGTTCATTACCTATTCAACATTTTTTAAAATTTATAGACATATATACTATGCACAAAATTAAAAATTGAGGGACAAATTAGACATTCGTAAAGTTGAGGGATTTATTAAACATTTTTTTTTACAGTAAGATGAGGGAGTGAGATCAGTGGGCGCACTGAGACATTTCAACTAGGTTGACACCTCCTTAGCGCCCTCATCATATCTCAGGTCAAACATAAAATTGAAATTTCAACTACTGTACAAAAACAAATTTGAAAATTTAGAGACTAAACTTGTAATTTAACCTTCAAATTTTCTAATTTTTAGTGACTAGAGACCTTCCTCTAGCCTCTACTCTAGACATAAAAACCTTATCTAAGATTCCAAATTTCGTAAAGAAAATCAAATTAAATGTATAAAATTGAACAATTTAAAACACAATACATGAACTTAGGATAATAATCAAAAAGAAAAACCTGCAAATGGCTAGCAACATTTTCCCTTGTCAAACCAGGCACATTCATGACTTCAAGGATTTTCTTTGGAACAGCTCCTGCACATTTATCAAGTTAATTAATTTAGACAATCACAACTATATATAAACCTTATTGCATATTCACAACTATATATAAACTTTGAAACTATGAAAATTCACTAATTTTTCATACTTAAAATCACTTACAAAAATAGCATGCACCTTTATGATACAAAATTAATTTAATACTAACTTATATTTGATTTTCATACCATCAAAATTTTAAACGATTAAAAAAAAAAAAAAAGTAATGTTATGCATATTGAGATGATATGTTCTTACTTTCCAAACCAATGTAATGAACAGCTTGCAAGAATCTATATTGAAGGAAATCTGTCCAAACCACCTTTGGCTTTTTTTTAGTAGAGTTCACTTCCTTTTTACCATTTTCTTTCTCTTGATTCCCTCCTTTCCCTTTTGAACTCCTCCTCTTCTTCCTTTCTGATATTACTTCATTTGAAGCCGAGACCGAGTGCGATTCGAATGCTCGAAATTCGACTGTGCCATTGCTTCTAGTCTCTTCAATAATCAAGCTAGGGTTTGATTCACTTCTTGATTTGGTGGTTATGGCAAATTGCCAAATGTTTCTTAGGTCATCTTGAGAGAAGGGTTTCACTAAGTAGAGTACAACCCCCTCTTGTATCGCCCTATACACGACGTTTTCTCGATCGTCGGTCGAAATCACTGTTTTTCCAAATTTGATATTTTGAGTGAATCATTAAAAAAATTCCTCGAAAATTTAGGTCAAATGAGTATCTAACTATATATTACTATTTCATTCTTAAAAATGTGAGAAAAAATATTGTTAAAGAAAAAAAAAAGTTCAAAATGACTCACTAATCACAGGAAGCTTGAATTCACCATTTACTCTCTTTGTTAGCTCAATACCATCCATCTTTGACATATAGAGAGCTGTCACAATGAGATCAAAAGATTGTTTTCCCGCCCGGAGCGTGTACAAAGCATGAATCGGGTCGTCGAATGAAGCAACTGACATTTGAAAAACAAAACTTTATTAGAACAAAATAATTCTATATAAAATCAAAATATCACTGAATTAATGTTGTTAATCCAAATTTCATACATAAAAGGTTAATTAGATTAAGTTATCTATTGAGGTGTATATATATAGGAGGAAAAAAAAAAGACATAGCAAGATTTGGGAATGTGTTAAAAAATTAGTTTATAAATAATTATATCAACATGGAAATGAGGAATCAAAATGAGCCTAACTCAACCGACATAGTGTTTATATTATCAACCTCAATGTCAGAGGTTTGATTCCTCCTACCCCACATAATATTTAAAAGTAAAAAAAAAGTAAAAAAAAAAAAAGAAATGGGGAAATGTAATTCAAGATATATATTTTCTATATAACAAAAATAAAACTGAAAAAATATTATATAATAAATATTTTATGGTTATTTCAAAGAGAAAAATTAACTTGGTTAAATGCTTGCTAAAAATGAAAAAAAAAGGAATATTATATACATGGTAGCCTGCAATGAGAAAACAATTCCATAGTTAATTGTGAAACTTTTCATCTTCATCATCACTTTAAGCTGTCATTATATATATATGATAACACTATTTTTTTTTTAGCTAGGGTTTGATAAATTATACTCAAAATTCACAAAATTGCATCTATGAAGGAAAGGATTTGGGGGAAAACCTTCAAATGAGTAAATTACTCCAAAAAGGAACTTTGCAGTGTCTTATGATGTAAAGAGATCTAGGAGTTGGATTTGATTCAATCTAAGCAATAAGTCCATCTCTAAAGAGAAATATTTATTTTAATTAGCTCGCTTTAAATTATAATCAGTATATCTATATTCGACACTCACACGTGTTTATGCGATGTGTATCGAAAAAAGGCAAAAAATGAAATTTTACTTAAAAGACACCGACAAAGATATATCGTTTTAATGATTGTCCCAAACATAACGAGAAAAATAGAATTCAATGTTGGAATAAGTATCTTTTGGTGTTTGGTACTCCCTAAATCATTATAGAAAGCTATAAACAAAGAGAATTAGAGATCCAAATACCCAAATTCTCTCTTTCGTTCTTTCTATTTGGGTTTCCCTTTGATTGTTTGATTCTTTTTTCTTTCAAAGATTAAAATATCTTTTCTTATCATTAAAAAAAAGAAAACATGACAAGTCAAAATACAAACACAAAACACAAAACAAGAAGAGGGAATTTTAAACCTAGTATATATATGTGTGTGTATATATATATATATATATATTTGTTTACCTTGATAATTCAAAGTTTTGAGCAAGTTTGAGAGAACAGCAAGAGAAGTAGCATCATCATCAACAACCATAACATGAATGGTGACAGGAGGAAATGCAATAATGTTATTGGAAGCTTCAACTTGTTGCTGACAATCCATGGTTGTGTTCTAGAGATCAGAGCTTTTTCTGAAAAAACTATAAATGTTCTTTGAGGAATCACTTTGAGTTTCAGTTTCTGAACAAGATAAATAGATCAGAGAACAAAGCAAGGGAGATGCACAAAGAGAGAGAAGAGAGAGGGAGAGAAATAGGAAGAGAGTGAAAATAAATATTCTGTAAAAAAAAAAAAGCAAAAACCCATTTTGAACCATTTTTAAAAAATGGTAATAAATTGTGGCAAAATCTAGATTAAAAAAATGAAATTGAATGCAAATTACCAAAGCTTAAGAGGTTTCTAAATTGTTAATCTAAATGTGTAAGATCTTTGATCACTAAATAAATTAAATCAAACCATTCAATTTTTCTTATATCTTGGGAAAATATGTTTATTATCACTATGTATCATTTTCAAATTAAAATGATTATTGAACTTCATTATCTTGTTCCTTATTTTAGGATGAATCAATTATACTTTTTAATAAAATTGAATAATATTTTTATTTTTGTTCTTGCTATTTTTAATCCCACACTGTTTTGGTATAATTTCTTAGCGTTCTTAATTTGCATAATTGTATATACTAATTTGTGTTGATAATGTGACAACTCTGAATTTAGTGTCTAAAATGCAAGTCTTACCATCTTTAAACCATATCAATTTTTATGGGAAAATAAGTATTAAAAAAGGTTAATTTTAAACTCCAATTTAATAAATAAATATTTTTAAAAAATTCAACTTGTCAATCTAATGACGTACTTTCAGGTATAGTAGAGAATAGAGTGACTCCTATGAATAAGAAAATGCTATAATTTGCATTTAAAATATAATTTTGATCCCTTACTTCCATTTAATTATTTTTTTAAAAAAAAAAATTCCCCTGCAAACTTGTGTTATCAAATCCTTGTGATGTTAATTAGATAATAAGCAAGAAAATATAATGTTAAATTACAAATTTAGTTTCTACGGTTCAAAGAAAGTTAGAATCTAATCCTTTATAATTTAACATTCTATTCATCCCTATTATAATTTTATTCAATCGAACTATTTATGAAGTTTGATCAAACCACAAGGATAAAATTCTAATTTTTAAAATTATAAGGATCAAATTATAACTTCGAGACTAAATTTTTTTATACGAAAACCTTTGGTCTATATAGGACATGGATAAAATCACTTGGACTTTTTGTTTCTTAAAAACATCCTCTTTTTTACAATTATATTTTGATTTAGTTCATGCATTACGAGTTAAATTGAAAGGTCATTTTTATTCCATAAATGAAATCAAGTTATTTTATGAATTCACAAATGAAATCATCTTTTTGGCTAATGAAGTATCGTTTTTCTTAAAAATAAAAAAGGTAATATTTAGGTCTCCTCTTTTGTTTATTATTTTTATTTTTTATTTTTTATTTTTTTATATTTTTGAAGGTTATGAACTAAGTTTAGAAAAAGAGAATTGATCTCTTGGATTTTCTTATTTCTGGCTTTTCACAAATGTCATCAATGATCAAACACACATTTACATTAATAGGTAAGCAATGATGAAATCAAGAAACTAATAGCCTATTTCGATTGACTTTCTAAGTAAAAAAAATGTTTTTAAACACTTAAAAATCAATTCAAACAAACCCTAAAAATGGTTATCAAACATTTTAAATTTTCTCCAAAGAAACCTAACAAACAATTAGCACTAAACAGGGTGCTTAACAACTTTCTTAAAAAATTTGAATTTTGGTACACACGTACTAACATGAACATATCAAAGATCCATACTACAAAAATCTATCTAATCGGTAACCTAAACATAACTAAACTAATTAAGGCATTTATCTATTCTAAATTCTAGATGTTCATATAGATATATATATTTTAGTTTCAACACGATTTTTGAGATGTGAGATTTAAACCTCTAAACTCTTGGTCGATGATATATGTCTTAATCAACTGAACTATATTTGAGTCGGTGAGATCTTCCTTCTCACCACTGTTGAGCCTAGAAGAAACCAGTGTGCGATGGGACCATAATTTAAAGGGGGAAAAAGGGTTATATGAGAGTTAGTGTAATGTTAATCCAACGAGCAACCATAAATGAGTGTTATAAGCGTTATGAAAAGATGATATCACTATTCTTACAAAGAAACAACCATTGGTCTGCACCACAGCCTGAATAATAGCTACTTGTGCTGCATGCAAATAGCCAGTTTGGACAAAGACAAGATTTTACAACAAGACAAAGACTTTCTCATTTCTAATACCAAGAAAAAGACATCAAATTAAGCTAAGGATTTTAGACCAAAAAAAAAAAAACAAAAACAAAAACAAAAAAACCCACAATTCTCTCTCTCTTTTCTCTCTCTCTTTTGATCTCAAGTTGAATAAAGAACAATTAGAGGGTTGAAAAGAAATAGTGATTAAAGTTGGATTCCTTCCTATTTGTCTTAATGCAATAATAATTATGATATAATATATATGAACAAGCTAAGCAAGGAGAGTAAGCTTTGTTTTTTTGAGTTGAGAAAAATGTTTTTTTTTTTTTTTTTTTTTTTGTTTATGCAAAAGTTGAGATGATTTTTAATGTCTTTTTGTGTTTTTGAGTTTGAGAAAAATTGTGTGTATGAAGTCGAAGTTACATACAGATATCCCAGTCGAGTTCATGTTTGGATTGAAAGATATGCGTTTTCTCTTTGATTAGAAGGTTTAAGAGAAGTAGGGACAAACTTTTTACCCTAAAATGAGAGGATATTTTTTGAAACTGACTTGGGATTCACAATATTATGTTTGGTCTCACACACCAGCTCAAAATGAGAACATCGTGATACAACCTAAGTATTAGAGTGTTGATATAATATTAAATGAATTGCAACTATCACTTTAAATTTTTGTGTCTATCGTTGATTTAACATAATATCAAAGTAGGAGGTCCTGAGTTTGAGCTCTTAATATTGAATTTCATTTGTCGTGTCTTCAACAAACTTTCGAATCTATAAGTGAAGAAAATTTACATAACCTATTAATCGGTGATTTAACTCTGAGTAAAGGCGCAACAATCTTTTTCTTAGTTCGAACAATATGTGGGATTGAAGGTACAAATGTTTTAACTTTTTTATTGAGGCTATTATAATGTTTAGCTAGTTGAACTATAATATGCTTAGGTTGGTGAGTAAAGGGCAACATTTGAGTAAAGGGGTGCATGAGCAATATTATGATCTAAAAGATAAAAAATAAGATATACTATTGTGAAAATTCATAGAGAGTAATATAATTTGTCTGAAGGGAGAATTGTTTTTTGGGTTTGACTAAACGCATTAGTTTGTCTTATAATATGATCCATGGTTAATATCTATTTTTAATGATTGGTCTGTGCCATAAAGAAGATTATTAAGAAATTTAACCTTTTGTTGAAATCAATATCGCTAAATATCACTTGTTTACATGACTTTAACCATTGTATTTGAACTTTTCTCATCATGTGAGAAGATTTCGACACAGTAAACGAGTAAAATTTAGAAGTTTACTAGGTTGAAGGGATTTAGAATGGAATAGCATTGCCATCTATTGTGACTTATATAAGGGCGATAATCATTTTGATTCCTCAATGTTGCGTTGTGATCCAAATAAGATTGATAGTCAATTTGATTTCTTAACGTTGGGCCAAACGAGAATCAAATCAATAAAGTATAAAATCAATTATTTCGCAGTTTTTAGTTTTAGGCCCAATTGAGCCTTTTTTTTTTTTTTTTT
>QLSR01000390.1:1001825-1029969 GCA_031780015.1 Citrullus colocynthis | reverse complement strand
AAAAAAAAACTTATTTGTGTTCTTAGAATTTGACTAGAAATTTAATTTTTTTTTTAATTTTTATTTTTAAGAAAAGTAAAAACTAGTGAACAAAAATTGAGAGGATTGAAAAGAACATAAATTCAAGTAACATAAAACAAAAAAACAAAATCATTTATCAAACATAACTTCAATAATTATTGATGACATATGTGAGTTAATGGTGTGTGTGTATATACTACCTTGGCCTTTTGAAGAAATTGAGGATGTTGTTGTAAGAAAATGGTTGCCCACATCATAGTGTGACCTGAAGATTCATGGCCTGCATTCAAATACATTATCAAAATATCAATAATTTCTTCATCACTCAACCTTCTTCCATCTTCATCTTCTGCATCTAGCAAAGCATCCATCATATCTCTCCTCTTTGTTCTCAAATTATTCTTCCTCTCTCTTTCCTTCCTCCTCCCCCTCACAATTGATCCAAATGTTGCCACGAGATTTTTTCGTGCCTGAAATGAGATTGATGGATGCCTGATTAAATTACAAACTTAGTCATTAAACATTAAAAAGAAAAAACGTTTAATAAGTCCTTAAACTTTTAATTCTAGATCCACTACGTCCTTAAATTTTCATTTTCCCATCGAATAGATTTTTAACATTCCCTGTGTTAATTTTAAAAATTTACAAACCTACCAGACAAAAAAGTAAAAGTTTAGTGGGTTGTTTCTATCAGATATATTATCACATCCAGACAGTTAATAAACACAATTAAAAAAAATAAAATAATCATTTAACCTAATAGTTCCTAACTTCCTTTCTAATAATCTCCAGCATCATATATGTCTGACCTTGAGTGCTTTATAGTAAGCAAAACCAGGAATATTGATGGCCATAGCTCTGACTCCATGATTGAGCTCTGTGTACTCTCTTTCCAAAGCCTCCATTATTGCCTCAGTCTCAGAGCTAAGGAATATGTACATAATGATCTTGAAGGTAAGCTTTCTAAGGTGTGTTAAGAACTCTATTTGTCCCATGGAAGCCCATTTCTCTAAGGAAGAAACCACAATCTTTTCTATGTAAGTGAGGTAGGCGGCCAAGGCGTCGTAACCATTGACCGGAGCGGCGGTTATGCGGCGGAGCCGCTTGTGTTCTTGGTATGAAATCCCAATGAAGGATTTTTCTCCTATGAGTTTCATGGTGGAAAGAGGCCATCCTGACCCAAAAGCTTCATCATCATTCAAAACTCTTTTACATGCTTCTGCTGAAGTTACTATCACACTTGGACTTCCAAACATGAAGGCTTTGTACATTCCTGTATTTCCATACCTAAAAAATAACAAATACACAACGTATATTTCAAGTTTGTTCTATTTTGGTCTCTAAATGTTCAAGTAATTTGATCTACTTTGTCTAACAAATTTAACTATTTATTTTAATCGTCTTTGGAAAAACAATCATTTTAATCTATGGTACTTATGTACCTTAAATATATGTTTTACTCTATCGGTTGTCTCAATTATTAACTTGAAATCATTGCTTTTATTAAAAGAAAAATACTCAAGTGCATCTTGGGTTGTACTTATATTTGGGTATCCTACCAAATTATTTAATCATAATCTGACATATAAAATTCTTCTTACCTCTTTTTGAAATATTTTAATTACTTTTGTATATGTGTGATGGAAGTGGGATGCATAAGGATGTATATATCTAGGAATGCACCAAAGTATTGCTCTTATTAAAATGCTAGAACTACACATGCTTAAAACTACGTACCTAAGCTAGTAAATGTTAAAATTAAAATAAAAGTAAGGACTAAAATAGTTGTTTTTTTAAAATTTCAAGACTAAAATAGACATATTAAATATTTAAAGTAACCATATAATGAAACAAAATTTGAAAGTTCAATCACTATAATTGTGATTTCAAAAGCTTAAGGACGTATCAAAATAAGATTAAGCTGTACTTTTAATTTTTTATTAAAATTTTTTTTATAATGATTAGTGTAATTTTATTGACAGACTTCGTCATTTTTATAACGGTTAATTACAAGTTTGTCCCTTACCCTTTAAAATGTGTCCAATTTAGGTCCTTAAACTTAAAACGTGTGGTCCTTAAATTTTAAATTGTGTCAAATAGCTAGATCCCTCAAATTTCACTTTTGTACTTTTTGTATTGAAAAAGAAAGAGAGTGAATTAGGTGCAGTCTATACTCTCTCTTTTATTACATACATTAAAAAATAATTTTTAAAAAAAGCAAATGGTCGCATGTCAATTTTTAATTGGGTGTAGCAGAGATTGCACCATAGATGAGTACAGCTTAACTACACCTAAATCCTTTTCAAAAAGAAATCACGGACCTATTAGATACTAAATTAAGAGTTAGATTCCTATACCTAAAATTCAATTTAAATCTAATATATCGATTTATTTTTTTTTTTTAATATATATCATAGACCTAATACCATATATTTTTAAAGTAAATAACTTTTAAAAAATGAAGTGTGAAGTATAAACTACAAAAATCTGTTGAGGAATCTTTTTAATACAAACGTAAAAGTATAATGAGAAAATTTGTTTTTCGAGATTGGTAGTCTTTGAAAAATCTATTTCTTTTTCTAAGTTAATGATTTGAACATATCATCTATGGGTCAAAGCATTAAAAACCCACTTTCTTAGATTGCAATTTGAATTATTGATGACTACTTTGAAATTTGAACTCAATTGTCCCAAAATCTTTTCACTTATTTACAACACAGGCAAATTAAAGCCCAATTTTTAACCATATACAAAAATCTAAAAACAAGAACCATTCAGCAACTAGTTGAATTGTGCCATAAATAGACAAAGTTAAAAGGCAACAACACGAAAAATAAAAGATTTTGTTCATACAATAAAGAAAAAGTAAAAGAATCAAAATCTTCAAAGCACTAAGATTGAAAACAAAAACCACTTTGCAGACATTTCCAATTGCAAATAGACATCAAAGCATAGACAATAACACCATTTTAAAAATAGAATGAAGAAAAGAGTGGTTTACACAAACTTGGTACACCCACCAAAAAAAATAATAATACTAAGTAACTTTATTGCCATTATTATTTATCCCAACAAATCTTTTTCTAAATTTTGGAAAAAGATGTTTCACTTATTATTAGTAAACGACAAACACAAATAAATAAATAACAATAATAATAAACCCCATTTTTTAAAATTTTAATACCATAGTTAACATATATCTTTTTATAGGAATTTGTTAAATAATAATTTTTGTTTAAGAAAATACATTATATGAATATATTTCTAAAATTTATAAAGATAAAACTAATAAAACTAACCTTTCCTTAGAAAAGAATGAAAAACTATCTAATATGTGTTATTTTTAAGATTTATTGGAAAGTAGAGAGACTGAAATAAAATGAAACAAAAAGTAGGGTATAAAATAGTATTATAAGCATGAAATAATAAATTATGATGGGATGGGCCATATCAAAATTTGATGGGCCCACGATGGAGTGGGCCGAGATGGTTTAGCCGAAACGACAGCCATTGGAGAACCGAAACCGACAAGGGAAACGACAGAACAAAGCCTTGCCTCATAGCTTGGATTTTTCCGTAAAAAAGAAACACTAAATATTATGTTTTAAGTCTCTCTTTTTGGTATAATTTCACATTAGTACTTATCAATAAGTATTTTCTTATTTAGTCCTTCACTGTTTTTAAATGTTAAAAATTGTTTAACCATAAACTTACATGTTAAAATATAAAACCCGTAAGAAGGAATCTTAATAATCTAATAAATCTATATAAAATTTAAATAATCTAACAAAATCCTACAATAGTTGGTCCTAAAAACTCGATTTTTACGAGGTATCTATTCGAGACCTATTAAACATGTTTTAAAGTTTATATACCTATTTAACGTCAACTTAAAAGTTAAATAAACAAATTTTAAATTCATCCACTTAAATTTTTGAATGAGTTTGAAAATTTCATTTTTGCTTACAACTTTTGTTAACTCCCAAGTATTTCAATTAATTTCAATTTTCACGAACAGATAATAATTAAATTAAAAAGTGTAGAGACAATAGATTAAATTGATGAAGATGGTAAAGACTAAAACATATATTTAACTAATTTAAAATATATTTAGATAAAATAATAAATATATTTGTAGGATTTGGCGTAACCGCAGCAGTAAAGACGAAACGACCGTTTCGAATGGAGTGACGTATTTGCCCCCGCCGCTCTTCTCTCATTTTTCAATAATTCCAAAATTATCGATTTTTTTTTCTACCTTATATTTATTTACTACTAAATGATTGGTCCAAACTTTTCGAATAATTTCATATTTTTTTATGTAATAATAAATATTTAACATGTTTCTAAAAATATTCTCATTTTAAGTATTTATTTTATAGAAAATTACTCTTTTAGTCACATATAAATTTGGAGTATTTTTTTGAAGTTTCAAAGTTTCTTGAAGTACTTTTCTTTTTAATTTTTGTAGATGAATATATGACACTCTAAAATTAATTATTTATAACAGTATTTTCATTTATTTTCGTTAATTTATCCATTTTTAATCTAATTAATTGAATTTTTGTTATTTTAAAAAATATATGTGATCTTTACATTTTTAAGATGGTTTGAAAAAATGCAAGTCATGATAAAAGTTATAATTTAAAACGAACAATTAATAACCAATTATTAAAATAATTAAAATTGAGGATAAAATAGGTATATATTAAAAAAAAAACTGTAAAATGAGTATGTAATAATTCGTTCTTCATTCCCTACTAATATGTTGTCAATTTTTTTTTAAAAGTCGTTAACATGCTTCATTTACATTTTGTGCGGAAAATTATAAAATTAAATTTGGTTAAATTATAAATTTTGGTATATTTGAACTTTCGAATTTCCCTTGTTTAATTTTGAAAGTTAAAAGAAAAAGATCTGATATATTTAAACACTTTTATTGTTGATGTTTAATAGATCACTCTATCTATATATATAGGTGGAGGGGAGTTCTACCCTCATTTTAAAGTTTAAACTTGTAATTTAATTGGTTGGTATACTAATTTTAATTGTTTCATTATTATATTTTATTTTATTTATTTCTTTTTTAGGAGGATTGGAATCAAACATAACCTTTAAAAATAAAACCATATTAACTACTATTAAGTTAAGCTCACTTTAGTAATTGTTTCAATTATTTATATAAATATATTATTGATGATGATCTATAATTTATCAAATTGTAACTTTTAAAATTATAGAGACAACTGTCATCCGTTTTTAACATCTACATAATAATAGTATAAAATAAAAAATAAATATGTAACGAATGTGTTTTAGTATTATTTAAATAACACTTGAATTAAATAAGAAATAGAAACTTCCCTTAATGACATAATTTTAATGTTCATTTTTAAAAGTTTTCAAACTTTTAGGTATCTTTAAATATATTAATTTTTTTATTGTATTTAATAAAAATACATAGTTATCACTATTTATTTAAATACGTATTAAATTAAAAGAAACACAAAAGGTGCTATTCTTCCAATTTGTTAGGATAACTTTTCTAA
Source organism: Citrullus colocynthis (assembly GCA_031780015.1). Taxonomy (NCBI): domain Eukaryota; kingdom Viridiplantae; phylum Streptophyta; class Magnoliopsida; order Cucurbitales; family Cucurbitaceae; genus Citrullus; species Citrullus colocynthis. The sequence goes on along the minus strand of QLSR01000390.1, from coordinate 1,024,399 downwards.
TGATTTTGTCTTGTAGATATATGAATTAAAAGATGCAAGCTTTATCTTTTTAAGGTGTATAACGTTGCTGTCACAATAAACATATATATATTATTTAGGATCCTTATCATTTCTACGAAGACCTTAAAGTTGATAAATAAAAATGTTTGTATCCTTAAAAATAAGTAAAATAAAATAAAATTTTCCATTGAAGTGCTAAGTAGAGTACTAGGTATAACAGAGTGTTCCGTAACTTCTATGTTATTTCATGTACTTCCTTGAAAAATGGTTTGGTTGAAGTGTTAAAGTTTTTGTTAATCCTAATTACAAAAAATATGTTAAAGTTGAATCCTTCCTCCATGCATCATTTATGTCGAAAAATATTAAAAGTTGAGTCAAATTTTAAAATTAAAAAAGACTTTTAAAAAAGTGAGATGAAAAATAATATATATATATATATATATATATATATATATATTTGAGGAGAGAATAATATTTTATTAAAAGTTTGAATATGGTAAAATAAAATCTTATCAAATATTATTCATAATATTGAATAGTTAAATTTAAATATTTGTTCTAATCCTAACCTCACTAGTATCCCACGAAAAACTCTTACTTCACTTATAGTATTGTATTTGGAATACCTCTAGAAAAAAAAATGTTTTTTAGATATGTGGTAAGAAGTATAATAACATATTCATAATTGATATAATTACTATTGTATTGAATACGAACCAAACACATTTGTTGTTTAAATAATTTTAAAGAAAATGTAATATATAATGAAAACATTTTTATTGAAAATCTATTTTCCAAAAGTTTTTAAAATAGAATTTTTATTCTAAATCGACTCTTAATCTAGTTTTTTTTTTTTATATATAAAAAAACTATTTTCTTCTCTAGATGATAATATTTTTAATTTTTTAAAGATCATATTCTCACATATTCAATCACTTCGTCTAATATTAAAATTTAATAATTTTGTACGAAACCTTACACATGGTACACCATATAATTATATGTATAGTCAACCTAGATTGATTTAAGCTTATATTTTATTGGTTTAAACCTTCCATTACCTGTAGAAGGAAAAAAGAAAATAAAAAAGACAAAAAAAAACAAAGAAAAAAAAACTCTATGATATCTCAAAGCCATAAATTCAAATTTTCAAACATTAAAAGAAAAAAAGAAAGTAAAATTAGATGCATAGTTTTTTATTGTTCATTTAAATCCTTGAAGTTTTTTTTCTTTAGAAAGTTAATAGATTTTTTAACTTTTTATTTGTATAGAAAATATATCTAAACTTTAAAGTATTTTAATATATTATGACATATCTGAAAATTAAAAATAAATTTGGTAAAAAAAAAAGAAAAAAAAGAAGAAGAAAAGACTTGTCACTCACTCCTACACTTTCAAGCAAATTTAATCATTTGATTAAAAATTTAAAAATTCATAAATAAAAATTTTTTCATACCTAAATAGTACGGGTATACTATAAGTCTACAACTACTCTCATTCATTATCAACGATGAGAACACAACTGCTGATGAATGATGTAAAGTTCAACAACATTAAAGTAGAATTACTTATTAAGAAAAAGAAAAAGCTTATTAAAATTTTTTTCATAAGAAACTTATTACAATACGAACCTCAAAAGACAAAAATTGAAACTAAACTTGTAATTTAGGCAATATGATTAAAAAAAAACACCTATTTTACCCATTTTTCTACTTAAACTTTTTATTAACATATTTGTTCCAAACTTATTATTCCAATATCGATAATGTCTCATTGGAATAAAAATAAAAACATTATTTTAATAAAAATATAAAGAAAAAACCATTTTTGGTATTATTAGTATAGAAGCTCCATAGTTGCATAGAAATGAAAAAGAAAAAGAGAGAGAGACCTGGAGAAGAATGAGTCCATGAAAGAATCAGGATAAGGGGACTTGAAAGCTCTTAGAAAAGACCACATATTGCCAATGAACGGCCAGCCAAGATCTCCAGGCGGTAGGGCGAACCGTTTCGAACCCAACCGAGCAGTTTCGTAGACCCAATGGTTTGCATTCTTCAAAACCCAAACCGCCACCGTCAGCACCGCCGCGAACACCATCTTGTACATTTTAGAAGAAGGGGAGTAAATGGGAGTAAGGAATTGAGTTATGGATGGATACTTATAATAAAGGAGAGAGAATTGAAAATTGGAGTTTGTTTTTGAGATTGTGTCGTTTAGTGAGTTGGAGTTTGATTCTTTGTATCTTGCATTTTGTACAAACATGTGATAGGTAAAATGGATTTTGTTTTTGTGAGGTTTGATGGTAAAACATTTCAACCAACACCCTCATGCTACCTTTTTTTACTTTTTGGGTTAAATTACAAATAAGTAGTATTTGAAAACTTTGTCTTCTTTGAAGGTTGTAATATATGTAATCTTTGATCACATGTAACTCCGTCCTAAATTCAAGATTTATATTAGGATTCAACACCTAGTGGCCTTAACATTCTCCTATAACTTGGCAGCGTCATCTTTACTTATCTTAAATGCTTTTAAGAGTGAAGACTATCATCACAAACCAACACGAGTTCTTTCAAAGGTGTTTTGTCTTCACTCATATATTTTTGAAGAAAATTATCAAGAGATCACCCAATTATATAGGATTGATCTAAGCTAAGCACATTTAACTTTGGAGTTTTTATAATTGAGTCATCGAAAAGAAAGGTGCACATTGTTGGTATAGATAGTAACTTTCAATTTCTTTCAAGTCTTTCTTAACCATATTTTCATATCTTCAAGATTCCTCTTATTTGAATGTAATTTCAGTTCGTTCATTATGTCTCTCTCCTAAACCCAGGTTGTTATACTACACATTTCATAATAGTTTCAAAACTACTTTTAGAATAGAAAAAAGTTAACATGTGTATATAATGTTGAACTAAAACAGAAATTACGCAACCTATTTAAACACTACCACACACACGTTATAGGTCAACAATTCTCATCTAAAGTTCTAGCAAGTTTTTAGTTTAAGAGATAGGGTAATAGTGTAACTTTTGAAAGAGAATTAAGATTATTTTTTAAATAAATGTCGAAGTCTAGGGTCTTTTTCTTATATACAATTTAGTTTTTTTTTTTTTTTGGGGGGGGACATGGTTGTCTTTTTAATTTGAAATTTCGTTAGTTTTGGCCCAATTGTTGGCTTCTTCTAGGGTGGTGTTTTATTTAATCTTTGTGTTGTATCAAGGCCAAGCCTATATTGATGTAGATATTTTTTAATTTTGAGGTTTATGCTTGGAATTATATATGCCCCTTCAACAATTTCATTTTCAAAAGGAGTAATGAAAACAAACTTAGGTTGTTGAATTGGAAATGGAACAATGGCAAATATGACTTTTAATACTCAACAGCATAACACATACAAGTATAGGCAACCACTAGATCAATCATTGATTTAAGAGTGCGTTAAAATACTAAACAATAATTAAAATATAACCTGAAAATTGATGATCATCTAGTGAACTCAACTAACAAATATATCTTAAATTTGCGCATTATTTTTATAGGAACATATTGAAATCAATTTTAAAGGTTTTTTTTTTTTTTTTTTTTTTTTTAAGGATAATTTTAAAGGTTAATGATAGAAGTAAAACTTTGATTTGACACGTGGATTGTTTTGTTTTCTAGACCAAGCAATTGTAATAATTATCAATGATTAAACACCGTATGTTATTTCATTTGTCAATCGACGCCTAGGCGGGAATTTTCTAATTTTCTATGAAAGATTTCTTTTGTTATGTGTTTACCCTTTTTGATTAATTAATTACGTAAATATTGTATCATTTAAAAAATGTGTTTTCTTTTTTCTTTTTCTTTTTTTTTTTAATTTTCATTATTATTGTTATTATTTATTTTTAATATTTCAAATCACAAACTTAGGGCTTTGGGTGTTCCGGTTTCCTGATTTATTGAAGTGAAATTTTATTGAATGAAAAAAAAAAAAAAAACATAGATAAGTGTCCTTTTTTCTTTTCTTTTTTTTGAAATACAAAAAGAGGTGTCCATTTAGTTCAGGTATTGTTAAGTGAACAAATAAGATATAATTTTATTTCTAAAATTAATTATAATATTTTATAGAGAATATGTAACATACCTCTAAAAAACGACATATAACATGTGATAAACTATATATATGGTCAATGTCAAAATTTGAATAGAAAAAAACGCACTAACCTTCACGTTAGTAAATTTGTAATTCAGGGAAGAATGTGACCTATAACCTTCACGTTAGTAAATTTGTAATTCAGGGAAGAATGTGACCTATAACCTTCACGTTAGTAAATTTGTAATTTAGGAAAAAATGTGACCTATAAAATGGAAATTAAGATTTTTCATATCAATGTGGTACTTACCACACAAACTCCAATGCTTGAGTCAACTAGTGTGTGTGTAGCAAAGTAGCAGGTTTGAGCATATTAGATTGGACTTACTTTCCCTTGAGTTATAATGACGTATTTATAGGAATAGTTAACCTAAGTTGTTCCGATAAGGTTTAGAAGTAGTATTAGGATAGCTCTTCATCTCACTGGGCCAAGGGGCGTGCCCCTTTTCATCTTTGGCCAGGGTCGCCCGTTGTTGGTTCCAACGAGGGTGATGCTTTGAGTCGGGGCATACACAAGACATGCCTCATTAGTTATTTTGCTAGGCTCAAACTTGATCTTGGTTGAGGCTGAGCACGTTGTTTTGGGTTTTGACCTGAACAAACCCCTCCTCCCTAAGTCCAAAAAGGGTATGAGGTGCTACTTTTTTTTTTTTTTTGGCTCGAATTAGTTGTTTTCTTGGCCTTGTTGTTTTTGTCTCTATTTTAAGTCAATTATACCATTCAGTTCAAAATCACCTTATAACATATACAATTCATGTGTTTTATGATTTTATCGATTTTTTCCTTTTTTGGTTTAAAAATTTCTTCAAGGTTGAAATATTTGAAAGTTTAAAGTAAAATTGATACTAAGTATTGAACCAAGTTTGAAGTTCAAGGTTGAAATATTTGAAAGTTTAAAGTAAAATTGATACTAAGTATTGAACCAAGTTTGAAGTTTAAAATGGATGAAAATTAAGAGCTTTAAGATTTAAATTCATAAAACAAGTTTTGAAAAGTGATAGTGAAACTAAAAGTTTAAAGTTAAATTCGTAAAAAATAATTCTTAAATCCAATTTAAAAAAAGGTACACCAGTCTCGTTTTAAATATAATAACTTTTACTATATGTCACTACTAGTCCTACTCCATGTTTTTTTCTTACCAGTTTTTATCCAAACACTTCCACTCACTAATTTCTCTTTTTGGGAAAAAAAAAAGGAGTAAAAACCACATTTCTTCCATCATATACAATTATATGTTTTTCTTTTCTAATTACAAGCTCAGTTATTCAATTTTAAAATTTGTATTTATTTAGTTTTTCAATTTTTTTTAAGTGTTTAATAAGTTTGAGATTTGTAATTTTAGGTCTAATAGATTCTTAAACTTTCAATTTTAAATCTATTAAAATTTTCTCTTATATAATAATTTTAAATTTTATGTCTAATATATAACTTTAAACTTCTAACTTTTTATTCGGTAGGATATGTGAATTTTAAAAAATTTAAAAATTCGAAAACTAAATTTATAATTTAGAAGTTTATAGATCGAATAAGCACAAACTTAAAAATTTCGAGACTAAATTAGAAACTAAATTTGTAACTTAACCTTCTTTTTTACAAATTTAATTTAGAAGGTACTCCGGCATCCTAATTCTCTTTAAATCACAAAATTACCACTTCCCTTCTGCAATATATATCATTTCTCTTACTAACTTACCCATAATTTAAAATATATATAATTCTTTTTAAATTTGAAAAATTATTTATAAATAGAAAAAATATTAAACTATTTACAACTATAAAAAAATTTCATTGTGCTCTACTATTTATAACTATAGAAAAATTTTATCATGCTCTATCGCTCAATGATAGAAGTTTATAGTTTTTATTGCAACTTATTATAAAAAAAATTTATATATTTATAAATATTTTAACCCAAAATTTTTAAATTAAAACCAAATAGAAAAAAAAAAAAATTAGATGCGATTGCAAACTGTTTTATCTCTTGTCGTTTAATTAGGTTGAATAATGCATTTTCTTCTTTGAAAAATGAACTGCATTAATTTAACAATAATGAAGTTAAGATTATGCCATGTCAATTACAAGTGGTATATATATATATTTGTTTATTTATTGGGATTGATGCTTTATCTTTAATGATGACATTTTTGAAAGAGTTGAATCATTTTATCTGTAGTCCCCCCAAATCATTAGAAAATATACACTATTAAAAAGTAATTCTTGCCTTATTTATTCAAAAGGAATTTAATTATCAAATACAATTTTTTAAAGGAAATTATTTTTTAAAGTAAAAAACCTTCTGAATACAAACATAAAAATATATAGATTAAGTTTGTAATTTAAACTATATTTAAAAAAATAAAATGAAAAGGCATATTAGGTAATTTTTTTCTGTAACTATTATTGGAAAAATAAATAGAATTGCTCTTTGTAATAGTTTCTCTTCCAAAATTATTATTTTTTAAATTAAAGTACTGCTTTTAAAAAACATATTTTTAGTATAATATTCAATTTGTATGGTAATAATAAGTTTATTTATGTTTGTGGAAAAGTGGTAAAAAAAAAAGAAAAAAACAATTTTTTTGGGTGAGATGGATCCACTGTATTTAGCATTAGTCCGAAATTTAAATTTCAATACCCTCAAACTTGTTTAAAAAAACAATTATTTTTTTCAAAAAAAGAAACCATGGTTATAAAATTTATATACGAATTGTTTATTTTTTAAAATAAAAAATGAAAATTAACACATGGTATCAACACAAAATCGATATGCAAAAGGAAAAAAAAAATGTAAATCGAGAATGTTTTGAGTAATTAATAAGTTAAATAAACAAAAGTGATCTAGTTTGAGATGTTTGTAGAGATATATAATTTTCAAGTTAAAATTAAAAGACAACTGAAACTCAGTAATTATATAAGACATTATTTAAATAATAAAATTATTAAAAATATTTATAACTAATAATAAAATACACTGTTTATCTGTAATAGATCGTGATAGACTATTATCTTTATTTATCTGCAATAGATCGTGATAGACTATCTATCATGATCTATTGCAGATAGAAATAAAATTTTGTTATATTTATAAATATTTTAGTTATTTTGCTATATATTTGAAAAGAACTCTTATTATATTTACAATCTTTTTAGAAAATAATAATCTAACATTTTTATAACTTGACAGGTTTAAACATAATAAAAGGTCCCAAACTCAAATCAACTTTCAATTATAAAAAGAACTCTATTTTTTTTCTTCTTCATATGAATGATACGTACAAATTATTTAATGAATTTATATATTCTATATTAAGTAATTTTATATAAATATTCTCTTAATCATTTTTCATTTAATCATGGCCAGAAACTTGAAATTGATTCCTAATATTATTACATTATCCTCAAAATTATTTTGTTTTTTAAGATGCAAAAATAACTTCTCTATAATATGTGTTCCCAACTTTGTAAGGTGGAGAAAAAAGAAATTTAAGTGAATATTAACAATAAAATGATATATATGTCATATCCATTTAAAGAGAAAAGAGATTTATGGAGAAAACACTCTAGGCCTCATATATGTAAAGTAGAATTAATAGAGCATATCTAAAGTTGTTAACAAAAGTTCCAAGTGGGAAGATTTATTGTTGACAATTATTTAAGATTTGATGGTCACACTCAAATAGATTTGGAGAATAGTATGTGACACGTTATTACATATATAATTGGAATCGATTTCATCTAAATCGATAGACTTAAGGTCTGTCGGATTGAATAAAGAAAAATATATTTTTTTAAAAAAAGTTATTAATTATTATTTAAATACTTTTGATAAAAATGGTTTAAAATACATTTTAAAAGTATTTCAAAAGCTATTTTGAAGGGTTACCGAATACTTCGATCTTTTTTTTATAAAAAAAAAAAAAAATGACTTATTTTCAAAATTAAACACTCGAAAGTTAAAACATTGGAATACCTTTTAAGTGTTTAATTTAAAAAATAAGTTATTTTGAAAAAAATTCAAGTGGTTGGTAATCACTCAAGATGGATTTTCGAAAAATGAGTCTATAAAATAAGTTGGTTTAGGATAAACACTTGAAATCAACTTTTAGAAAAACAACTTTTAAGTGTTTAATTGTTAATCTCATCCTAATTTGTATAATTCTTAAAAATACTAAAATGCCCCAAAAATCATCCAGTTTCACTTCCACTATGTTTCTCGTGGCTACCATTGCCCTCTACCAACCAGCTCTAACCATCGCCACTGATGATCAACTCCGAAGACCATTGCGACAACTATCGCCACGAGCCAACTCTGGTGCCCACCACTATCGGCGACTAACACTACCGATAACCAACTCTGACAATCACCATTATTATCGTCGTCGACCACATCTAGCAGCCAACTCTCTGGTGATCTTCGTTAGCGGCTACTTCTAACTACCACCACTGTCAGCCAACTCCAGTCACCACCACCAACGACCATCTCCACCAACTCCAACAAAGACCAACTCTCCCACATTATTTTAATTATTAGTTTATGATAAAAATAAATTTTAAAAACATATATATTTTCTTAATCAATCAACACGTGTCTCAAATGTGTTGCACATCTTATCTTTAGAGATGCATATAAATAATTATACTATTTGATCTTTTATAGGATTCGTTCCCACCTCGAAACCCAATTTTCGCTTTAAGAAATAGGGATACAGGTAGACATTTTTTTTTTCTTCCAATTTAGTCCTTTTTGTTTTGTCTTTTCAAAAGTATTTAGTCCTTTCTGTTTGAAAGGTTTCAATTTATCAGTCCCTAATGTATTAATATTTTTTTAATTTAGTTATTTACTATTATTAATGAATGTAAAAATTGAGTGAGGATAAACTTACATGTTACCATATTGAGTGGATTTACACAAATTTAAAAGTGATAAGAAAGATCATCTAAGAGAAGAAAATTCGATCTTTCTTCTAATATCTTGAAAATTTAGACAAGGAAATATGAACCTTTTTGTGTCTTGGATGACATGTTTTTTATGATATGGTCAATTCTCTAAGTATCATCATATATATATTTATTGTCAACCAATTTTGACATTCATTAGTAGTAAGAGACTACAAAAAGAATATCAAAGTTCAAAGAGACTGAATAGAAAAATCTTTAGACATGAGGGACTATATTAAGACTTTTTAAATAATAGTCTAGACTAAATTAAAAGAATCACGGCCAAATATTAGAGATTAAAATATTAAACCATTATCTTAATTTTCAAAACTACTTATGCCTTGTACAAAGTTAAGATTATGGTATGCTCAATTTTACTTTTCAATTGGATTTCCAGACAACATACCATGAAAATAAAAAGAAAGCATTAAAAATTTCTAACTTCCTAAATTAACACATCATGTCTAAGTGAGTCATAATGTAGTGATAATTGATAAATATGTCTTCTCATGAGATAATTAGAGGTTAAAATCTCTAAATCCTACTTGTTGTACCAAAAAAATTCATACATCATAAAAATAAAAACATTGTCAAGAACCTATACAACTAGAAAAGAAAAAAGAGAAAAGTAAAGATAATGGGTCCTTGAAAGAGAGTCAAACAAAGGACAATACATATCCTATCCAATCTTACAACTTTGTTCTAAAAAACTATCATAATGTCTTTAGATATATATCTATACATTCATTCATAACCATCACTTTTTGTTGTAGCACAACAAATAATAGATTGGGTATATATGGTTTACAAGACCTTCATGTTCCTATCACCACATTATTCTCCCACTTGTTTCCCTATCTCTGCTTCAACATGACATATTAAGGATTTTAGCTAGTTGGAATGCACTGTATGTTTGTATATGTCAACCTATATGCAACATAAATATATAATTTTAACATCTATTTTAACTTTATCCATAAATTCATTTTTAGGCCAAAATAATTCGTATATTTCTTTTTTAAGGTAAGAGGTTCAAATTCTCATATTCTATGTTGAAAAGTTTTAATGAGGCTATTAATACTCTATTTGTTTAATGGCTCCAATTTTCTGTTATTTAGAAAAAAAGATATTATTAAAATTATTTATTACAGTAATTAGAGATTCAATAAATTCAAATCAAGTCAGAATATTACTTGTCAATCTCATTAATTAGGCTAGCCCCGCTCGACCCAACTCTAAAAAGTGTAGGCCCAAGCTTGGCTAACCCTAAGTCCGATGGGCTTAAAGCACTATTTTGGCATGGTCCAAGTCGACTTAACCTTCATTAGTCAAATCTATGGTTACCTTGGACTTGACTCATTGAATCGAATATTAGGCCAAACTTAGGATGATGGTTAGGTTGGACCATTGAATTAGCCAATTAAATAATAATATCTTAATATATATATATATATACTCTTAATAGAACAATGATTAAGTGCAACCTGCCTAATCTCATGCTCCCCAATTTTATACACACAAAGGAAAAATTAAAAAAATCATTTCTCTTAGAAAAATATAAATCTACCATGTGACAGTGTTTTATTTGACAACTCCCTATTATGCGAACACCCAAATATTTTTCTTCTCACTAAAGGGTTAATTAAAATATATTGAATATATATTTCTTGTTTAATAATATTTTTAATTTTTTTGTATTTTTATTGCTTTTACTTTATAAAATTATAAGTATTATAATTTTCTTTGATATTTCTTCTTAGAAAACTTCTTATTAATTTTTAGGGATGTTTTCAAATATAGTAAAATAAACCAAAATATTTATAAATATAGCAAAATTTTACTATATAAACTGCGATAGACTATTATATGTGTTTATCTGTGTCATGATAGCAAGGTTATTGAGTTACTGTAGTTGAATAATTAGTAGAATTTATTTATGTAAATTAATATCCATTACTTTATATTAATTACCTATATTTGAAAGAAGAAGAAAAAGAGAAAATTCACCATTTTTTTTTTTGTAAGAGCATGAAATACCATTATCCATGGAAAAAAAAAATGCATGAAAATATGGTATTCTCATGTCCAATCTTAATTTTTTTGTATAAATAAGAGTACTTAAAACTCATTACCAATTTTCATATGGCCTGGTCAATAATTTAGATTTTATTGGGGCAATTGTAAATATAGCAATCAGAACCAATGTAAAAGAATTTATAGATATAAAAATAATTATATCCAATTCTCATAGTCTATCAATAATAAATTATATTGTTGGTATGAGTCTATTAGTGATAAATTATATCGGTAGCATGACATTAGTGATAGAATTATTTATAAAAATCCATCGATAGAGTTTATTAATATTAGATTTCTTTTGGCTCAAAATTTGTTAAAATATTGTTCTGATCAATTATTAACTCGGTGCCATCCATTGCACGAATAAATGGCCAGCGGCTGACTTGCCGAGCCATAAGGGGTCATAAATGCAATTATAGCAAAGTTATGTCCTAAACAGAAAACTAAAATAGGAAAAGGGATTTGGGACTAAACGGAAGAAGGTGTAAACTCCGGGACGGAGAAGAGGGCCCGAGAAAAATGGCGGCAAGACAGAAAGCGGTGGCGACGCTGCCGAATCTAATCAGAAGCCTTAGAAACGATCGCCGGAGGCCCGGTCTCAGCCAGCCTCTGCCGTCGTTGAGACGCGCATTTTCACTTTACGATCAGATCAATCTCATCGACAATGTCCCCGAAGATCAGCTTCGCTTTCAACGGTACATACAGCCCTAACTTCTCCTTTTCGTCTCTTGCATCGATTTCCTTCCTCAATTTGATATTTTTTTTTCTGTGGGCATTTAAGATATACTGAGACGGGGTTCACAGTGAACGGAGTGGATTATGAGGGGAGCTTGCTATGCGTTGGGAATTTGTTGATGTCTTGGAGTCCTAAGAAATTTTCAGAAATTACGCCTGAGAGGTTTGCTTTTCATTTCTTCTTCCTTACTTGCAATACTTTATTCGCTTCCTTAGTTCTTTTTGGTGATTGAAATATATTTTTTGCAGCCTATCTATCTTCCAGATTGTGCGGCCTATTCCAGGTAAAATCTGTTGTGTTTGGCATAAGGATTAATTTATTGGACAATGTTGAAGTAGTTTAATATGAATGTCTGAAGTTACCTAGATTCGCGTTTCCATTGAAATATTTTCTCTTGAGCTATATTTCTCGAGTTTCCATTTCTTGGTTCTTATATATGTGTGGTCAATAAGGGACATGAGTTTAATAAAGAACTTAGATGGAATGTGTTCAACCCATGGACTACCTACCCAGGATTTGATATCTTATGAGTTTCCTTGTCAATTGATACTCAAATGTTACATGGTCAGTCAGATTGTTTTGTGACATTAGTCGAAGTGCGTGTAAGTTGGTCTAGACACTCACAGATATGGTATATATGTATATGTATTTTCTTTGGACAAGCAAGGTTCTTGGTCCAGTTTTTCTGTGCTTGAGCACAAGGGAGACTTTATCATCGGTTTCCTTCTTTCTTTTAATACTATATGTGGATAGGATTGGAACCTCTGATCTTTTGCGCGAAAATATGTCTTGTGAGATATGTGCAAGTGGACTTGTTTGCTTCTTTGAAGTATCCTACAACCATGTCTCGGTTTTTCTGTTTAAAGGATTAGATCTTGGAGAATTTGAAGCATGTACCGAGTTGAAAATCAAGATGAATCTTAAGTTCTTAAACAGGAAGATGATGAGGGTTTTCTTTTTCTTCTCTCCTTTCTTCATTTTCTGATTGGCAAGTCTACCCTCCATATATTTTGATTACGCTAGAAGAGGGAACAGAACCACATGAGGTAGCTGCATCGGCTGACTAATGTAGTTAGTATTACTGTTATGCTAAATAGTTAGCTGGAAGGGGTTTGTAATCTGTTAATAAGTTCTTGAGGAGATGGGAGAATGAATCCAAAATTTGTAAATTTGTTAGAGAAAGGGAAGGAATAACTTAATTAGAGTTGGGTGACGTCAGACTTCTCCAATATGTGGAAGATTTGCACTTCTCAGCTATTGAATGAATTACCCAAGCCCTGAGCTCTTGCTTCTTTATTCTTTCTGAGTCTGGTGATGTCAAATCAGCTATCTTGAGGATGACACGTATGGGATGTACTTTTCTGTTGATGGCTTCCTTTCTTAGGCATTCTTCTCGAATCTGACATGAGAGATTACCTCAATTGAAATTGTATGCATAAGCGGGCCTGTAAACCAGATGTTCTGTTCATTTTTCATCACTGCCATCATCACCTCAGTGACATGTACTGTTCATATGTTGCTCTGTGCAGGCATTATTATTATTGTTATTATTATTATTATCATTATTATTATATTCAAATTTCTAATGTCAACTGATTACTTTTCTTCATTTGAAAGCTTGTTTATTTTCGTTAATGTCAGAAATTCTATTACTTGGCTGTGGGAGATATACTGAACCAGTAAATCCTGAATTGAGGCAGTTTATCCGTTCCACTGGCATGAAGTTGGAAGCTGTAGACACGGTACTTATGGTTTGAAATTATGTTGTTTGTTTTATAATTGGATCTGTCTTGATCTATATTATCCGGTGACTAAGATAATTATTTTTCATGCAACTGAAACCCAAGATGTTGAACTATCTTACAAGTCTGTGACTGATTGGTGGGAAACAGTATATTCTTTGTTTAGGATAAGATAATAGGTGGGAAAACATCCATCAAGCATAGTAGCCTAGTGAAAAGAGATTGTAGTAGGTTACTGTAATGTCTACTTTGTGATAAACAAAATTAATGTGTCACCGACGCACCAGTAGTATCCTCTTTTCCTTACAATCACTTCATCAGATGGGGTTCTAAGACTTTTTAGCTATCTAAGATGTTAAAAAACTACATGGTTTCTAGCCAGGCAACTGCTGCTGGGTAATGTTGTACTGCTGGTTTCAGACTTGTTGGAAACAGAGTGATCTGAATCATAGTTGATGTTTGAGAATGGAGTCAAGTTCAACTGTTCAGGAATTATCTTTAGAGCCCAGATCAGATTTTGGATCTACTTTTGCTCAAGAAAGAAACTAAGTGGGTTGCAGTTGAGTAAATTACCAATTACAATGATCATCTAGAGACTTTTTTGAACTGTGGGCTGATTGGAATCTCAAATGGACTCATTTTGTCTAAATTTAACTAGTTTTTGACATGATGACCAATTGGTTGGTTGTGTGACTGCAGATCAAGTAGTTACTGCACTCTCTCTTTCTTGCAAGGGAATCCTCAACGTGTAGAATCCATGTCCAGCAATTCTTTTCATATCCTATGTATTTTCTGTAGAAACGTAATCCATATTTAATATTTTAAAAATGAGGGTACGTCAGATATAGGAATGAAATATGCACTCTACTTAGGAAATGGGCACTCTCGTTTTGTACCTTTCGTTTGGATCATGCCAAATACCCAAGTACCTCTCATTTAACCTCAAAGCGTCGAGATTATATGTCTAAACCAAGTGATCTATATTCAAGTTGGTGTGTTGTTGTTCACTAGACTAACGAATCTTTGTTATTTGCAGAGAAATGCAGCATCAACATATAATATCTTAAACGAGGAAGGTAGAATTGTAGCTGCAGCACTTCTGCCTTACGGAGTTTCTTCATGACCCACCACCCAGATGCCTCTCCAATTGCAGGATTCTTCTATCCCTCAAATCTCACAAGTATTCCTAGGCGCTTTGATCTCTACCCATTTGTAGACTGACTGCAAGTACTAAGTCACTTGGTCCTTTTTGCTGTATAGATAATACTGTTATGGTCAAAATCTGCCACCGAGAATTTTGGCAATAAGCTTTTGGCAGTTTATAAACCTGCGAGAAAAATTAAGTTTACACTATCAGTTTCCTATCATCTTATCCTGAAAACTGGCTCTTTCAAATGAATTGCCTTTTAAGCTCTTCGTTAGGAGTACGATTTTGGTTGGGTTAAAATTACTTTCAATTAACTATTAAGGGTTGGTTTAGTGGTCAATAAGGACCATAGATTTAATATATTATAATTTTTTTTTGGCACCTAAATAGTGTAGGCTTAGATGAGTTGTCTTGTGAGAGTAGTTAAGGTGTGCGCAAGTTGACATGAAAAGTAAAAAAAATAAAGCCACTGTTTGATAATCATAGCTGAAGAAGAAATTTAGCTCAGAAATTACAACATCACAGGGTGATTCGGCAATGAACAAAGACTTCAACCATGACAGACAATTGAGGTGTAGATTCTCCCAGGTGGTGGACCTACATTTCAAGATTTGAGATGTTTGGTATCTTTTCAAAATCATGAATTCAAACTCTTACGTCAAAAATTTGATAATTCGATTTTTTTATTTTTATTTTATTTTTATTTTTTTATTGTCCGGATAGGTTCGAGCATATGAGAGTCTTATATAAGGTACGAAGTGTAACAAGACAACTATGGCCTAGTGGTGATTGAGACAAGTGGAAAAATATAATAATAAAGTAATTTTGACCACATAATAATAACTACCTATGTAGAATATATTTAAATTTCATATAAGTAATAAAAGGAAGGAAGAAATTTAATGGTGTAAATAGTATTTATAAAGTTAATTTTTTAAAAAACAAAAAAGAAGTTTTAACTCTTTCTCTCTTCTAATAAAAACGCAAAAGAAAAAGAATAGTATTTTGGTTCTATGGATTCCAATGAGGTGATGACACATGCATGCGTGCACATGAACTTATAAAAAGTGGGTTCCAAACCTGAGTGGCATCAACTAGACCCAAACGGAAAGGTTGTTGCACTAAAAAAATAATAATTATGAAAGAAAAGGAAAAATATTGTAGGACTTAATTATTTTGTAAATAGTGACAAATTTATTGAACCACTTGGATGATCTTATGCCCTGAGTTGTGTTGCTGCTCAACTATAATACGGTATGCATTGATGATCAAGAGGTGATTGACTCGAAAAAGAAAACACAAGGAAAACAAAAAAGATTTCGAAATTGATATTTTCCAAATGACTATAAAATATAGATTGATCAGAACACATCTTGCCCATCAATTATACTACAAGATTATTAACTCGAAAATCATCCTAAAAGCCTAAAATAGGGGCAAAAATTTTACCATATCACCCAATTATATTACAACTTTTTTTATTCTAAAACGGAATACATCAGTTTGAATTAGTATTTCATTGCCACACCATAGACCTCTCAAGAACTCGACTCCTCATCATTTAGAAGAGAATCTGCGCTTCTGGGATATTGCTTGGCTTGATCCTTATACTTTTTAAGACCCTGAGTTTCATTGTCCTCCATCTTCATGAATTGGAACCCCATAATATATCGATACTCTCCTGTCCCGAGGCAACGGGAGCAGTAGCCGAGACCACTCCCGCCACAAGTCCTGCACCTGCAATAGTAATTGAGGGCTAGTTCATTTAATACCAAGTTTTGGTGATGTGAAAAGAGAGAACATTAACAAAGTTATCAGTAGCAGAAAGGAAATATCACAAGCAGTCATACCATTTTGGCCATTCCCCTTTTGGAAGCATTTCTAGATGAACAAAATTTGTCCTCCCTAGTTTTAGAGCATAAGGGCATGTTACTTAAAGGGATTGGACAAATAAATTCAATTCAAAATATCTGGTGGAATAAATGCCAGTTACTTGAAAGAGATAGTAAGTTCTGAACCCAAAATTTCTGATGCAACAGGTCCTAATTAGCCAACTAATGGAGGGGTTGTGATAGAGAGAGAGAAAGAGAGAGGTACCTCTTCCACAACAATGGTGACAGTCAACTCTTCCACTTCCATTGCATATCACACAAGGTGGATCTGGCTTCTTTCTTTTTTCTCTCCTTACATTTGACTGGAAGTGAGAGAGGAAACACTACCATGAGAATCACTATGAAAACAAAAATTCGGCCATTTTTGGAAGTGACTTTTGAACCAGTGATTTTAGCAAAAGGGATATATAATTACAAGGTGTTTAATGATAAATCATTAATGATTGATTTTACAATATATAATGTAGATTTTACTTAACCAAAAGTGATGTTGAATGATTAATATATAATGGTTGGTTCTAAAAGTGATTACAGAATCATAGAATACTAAAGATTGCCATTTATAAAGATGGTAACTTAAATAATTCTTGGTTAATCACTTGACGCAAAATCCCTCCCAAGTGACTAACGTTAAAGTGATTTAGGATATTTTGAAAATGACATCCACAACATTGCCAAACATAACCATATTAAAATGGGAGTGATTTTAGCAATGGCAAAAATCACTCACAAGCACGCCTTAATCCTCTGTTAACGACTTATTCAACTGTCACTTAGTTTGATTAGGTAAATCACGTTTGCATTATCATAAAAAACTTGAGAACTGATATAAGAGTACAATAGAAGTATCAAAACCGATGCACCTAATAATCACAAGTACAGGAGACGAAAGAAAATTATGTCAAATCATCTATAGCCTCATAATATCCCCACTTAATTCTTCATAACACTCGGAAATAAACATTTCCTACCATCTTATATGGTAGGTAGGGAAAGCCAAGCACACAAAACAGAACCCAAGTAGTAAAATAAATCAATATCAATAGGAAAGTTACTTAACAGTGTATTGATATAACCGATTGAAATATAGAAGATAACGGAAGTACAATAGAACTCCCCTATTTGAGGTACTTGGACCCTCCCTTTTGAGATATCTTTCAAGTTCTAATTCACTCACCAAATGCCTACCTTCTTAATCTCCCACCCCCTCTATTTATACCAATACCCTAACTAACTATTAAGGCCCTATTGATAATAATTTCGGCCCTGTTTTATAACCATTACGTTTTTTGTTTTGTTTTTTAAAATTAAGCCTAAAGACACTACTTCCCCCTTCAAATTTATTCCTTTGTTATATACTTTTCAATGGTTTAAAAAACCAAACCAAAATTTGAAAACTAAAAAAAATAGCTTTTAAAAACTTGCTTTTGTTTTTTAAATTTGGCAAAGAATTCAACTATTGTACTTAAGAGAGATGCAAATCAATGTAAGATATGAGGAGAAAATAAGCTTAATTTTCAAAAACAAAAACAAAAAATGAAATAGTTACCAAACGGCGCATTCATTTTTCGTTCCCCGTTTTTTAAATTTACACTTGTTTCCTCCCAATTTTTCAATTATAATTTTCACCTCTTCTAAAAACTACATTTTAAGATTATCAAACCGGTTCTAATATATTCCAAATTTCAATTAACATTCCTATCAAGTAAATCAATGAGACTAGTACCATAAAATGAGCTGAGGGAAACAGAAAAAATATTCATTAAAGAAGAAACTAGGTACTATGTGGTTTCAATAGTATCCAGAATATTCATAAGTGAATAATGGAAATACAATTGAAGCTACAATCAATAGTCATCGTAGTAATATCAAAACATAAATTCCCTTATAGTCCTCTAATCTGAAACAGTATTTAGTAAATTATCCAAGGATTGCTCTTTCACGTTCAGTCAAATAACAGGTACAGTTATATCCCTCCTCAGTCGACTAAACAAAAGCACAATTTTAAGTGTTTTTCTGCTGAAAATACACCCTAACTTCAATTACGAGCTAAAATCATTGTTCCATTAACATTGGGTATATGTCAATTACAGTTAAAAAATTAATCTTCATAAATTAAGATAAGCTAAACATGAAGAGAATTCAAGAACAGAGAACAAAAAAGGGCTTGAGATAAACTAAAGATACAACACCGCGACATACGAAAGGGATTAGTTAAAAAAAGTGAACAATCCAGCAAAACGGGGCAAATTATTTTCACATTCCGAAGCTTTTCCTCATTGAGCAAAACAATAGGAATTGAAGTTTAGGTAAGCGAATTACCTCAGTTCTGACGATCCAAGAAGGCTTTGGAATTGATAGACGAGGAAGAGGGGTAGAGTTCCGAGGAGGAGTTACGCCACTTGAGTCAGTGGCTTTCAATAAAACGGTTGGGAGAACAATCGGCGTTGTTCCCGCCGCCATCCAGAACCGGCCGTCGACCTCCGTCGCTCCCTTCAGCCGTTCCCGCGAAACGCGAGGCAGAGAGGAGGCTCCGTTTTGTTTTATGGCGGTCTGCCGCTGCTACCTTGCGTTCATAAGAAAAATGCTAAATTAAAAAAAGAAATGTTAAAAATTTGGTCTAATAACACTTTAATACCTAATTTGATACATCTTAATTTCTATATTTAAAAATTTGTATCTCTAAACTTTAATAATTATTATGTAATTATCAATTTAATTATTGTTACTTTACCATTTGTTTTGATTTACTCTCTCCATCTTAAATTGTTTGAAACCCACATCCATCCTCATTTCAAATCATAATTAATTATTTCATAAGGACAAGACCAATTATAACGTAATTTTATATTAAATTATAAGTTTAATTTTAACTTTTTTTAAAAAAAAAACTTTGTTTAATTAATGAATGTATTTTTTAATGAGTCTTTAATTTTATTAATCTAAAAAATGTAGTCAATTTATCTAGAGAAGTTAATGAGTTATAGAGCTCACAGAAAATCTTAAATACTCAATGGATTGAAAGAAGAGTCACTCAACTCCTATTCGTTGAGTCAAAGATATCCTATGTTTTCAATAGTGTACTTCATTATTATTATTTTTTTTTATAGGCTTTTCAAATTTCTTTTTTTCAAGGAAACAACAACACCAACTAATTCGGACACACGAGCAAAGAAATTCAGGGAAAAATACGTGTAGTATCAAGCAAGGTTTGAAATATGTTGTCGATGGAAATATCGAGGTTCAATTTTATGGAAATATCAATGTTAATGAAAACTTTGAGAAATTTATGAAAATTGTTATAATTAGTTAATGAGACTTTGATTTTAGCTTAATTAAATTATAATTGACTATTTTAATCATATTTTTATAAAGTAAGATATCATTTATATGTATAATATTGTAAATCTCTTTTTAAATGTTGCTAAAAGAAAGAAAAGAGAAGAATCGAGGGCGTATATGTCAAATGGAATGGCATTTTATTTATATTCCAAGGACATTTTTGACAAATACAATCTTTGAAAAGGCAGTTTTAGCCCCATTATATCAACACTAATTTCCCCTAAAATTCAATTGAAATGATCATATTAGGAATTAGTACCAGGTTCAATCAAGCCAACCGGGCCAAGACACCGACCAAAGGAGCTGTAGTTACGGTTGCCGGTTCAGCCGTCTTGAAATTGGACCTCGAATCCCAATATGCATCACTATTATCGGGTCCTCCAACGACTGCTCCATTTAAAATATTCGGATTTGGAGCGTTTCGATTGAACCATAAGCTGAACCCACCTTGACATGTGACTAGGGTCGGGTCACTCTTGATCGAAACAATGGATGCTCCCCTATGATGAGCTTGGGTCGGGTATTTTGACCCGAACCCAACCATGTAGCTCATTCCATTTGGATTTGAACCCAAAATGTAATCTACCTGAAAAATCAACATCCAACATTGTAAACAATGAGTGAATTTGGAATATATTTTGAAGATAGAAAGTGATTTTACCTTACTAAAACTACTTTTCATTTTTTTTAGTTTTTTGATTATTAACAAATTAACAAATAATAATTAAACTCAGCTTAAATCTCATCGGGTAATCTTCAAACTTTTTTAATACTAAGAGTAATAGTTGGTTCAGTTTTATCAATTTTGAGGTCAACCAAGACCAAACTAAACCAATTGGTTTTATAAAGAAGAGATTCAACCTATGTCCAATGGATTGGTTTTTATTTGGTTTGGTTTAATATTAGTTTGATTCTCGATTTTTGATATTTTCATCAGTGGATCGATTTAGATCAGTTTGATTTTTCGGTTTTTTGTTTCACTCCTATTTAATACTATACTTTGTTAGTCCCAAAACTAATTAAAAAAAAAAAAAAAAGAACTTCAGTCTCCATTCTATTTTAGTTCGGGCAATTGATAATTTCCCCTTGCTATTTGAATGAAATTTACATTTTTCAACATTGTTATTTTTAAACTTACTAGAAAATCAATTTAGATATTTTTCGTGGTACGTACCTGAGATTTAGCAAAGGAGATGAGATCAGAGGGTTGGACGAGGGCGCCGAGGCAATGCATGGGAGCACGTTTGGCGGCCAAGTAGTCGGAGTAGACGGTGGCGAGGAACGCAGCGGAGGTGACGTATTGAAGGTTGTTCCATGGTTGGAACCATAGGAGCCCAGCAGGGGTTTTTTGAACATTGGACCTTCCCTTTTGGAGGCAAGAGCAAAGGAATTGCTCACCTTGGCTCTTAAAATCTGCCCACAAACCTGAGGATTCTACCTTCCCATCCAAAAGTAGCTGCCCACCAAAATCAATAACTACTAACTCAATACAAATTTTATATATATATATATATTGATTCAAATCCAAAGGAACATATGACCTAATTTCAATGGACACATATTTTTATTGGGTTCTATATCAAAGTTAGACAATTCAAATCACTAATCTCTTAGTTACAATTTAGTCATTGAACTTTAATAAATATCAACTTAGCTCTTGTACTTACTTTACAATTTGTAAAGATTTAATTCTTATTGTAAAAATGCTATTGAGATAATTTAATGGAAATTTCTTACACATATACATTGATAAAACTATGTGACTATCAAGTTTGTTTATAAATTGTAAAGACTAAGTCATTATATAATCAAAGTTGACAATCGAGTCATTTGATGAATGTTTTTTTATAATATGGACTGAATTGTTAAACTGAGAGGTTGGTATTGAACTTCACATCATATGTAAACTCTATTTTAAAATGATAATTGATGTCTTATCTAATGAACTATACTCGAATTGATCTTACTTTTAGGGTATAATTTATAAATATGTGTAAAAATAATATTACCTTAGCTGCAAGGATTTGAACACCAGCATATTTGTCATCCCAAGAGAACATTGTTCTTGTTCCACCAGTAGTACCAGACCCTCCCAAATAATTAAGGTATGTCTCATCATTTGTTGCACGATATAGCCAAGCAGATGCCCACAACAATTCATCCTTTATTGTGTCAAACATACCATTAATTAAATTTTTTTTTTAAAAAAAAAAAAAAAAAAAACATTACTTACTACAATCATTCAACCATAATGCATAATAACAACTTTTAGGGAAAAAAAATTGCATAGAAAACGCCCTGAATTATAGAGGTATTCGTTACCAACACGCCCAAATTTTTTATTTCATCAATCGGTTCTCGAAATGTTTGTAACTGAAAATCTTAAAGTAAAGCAATTCCAAATACAATTTTTAAATTTTGAATTCCATAAGTGACATATTTTAAAAATTAAGGCAATAAGATGTCGTTTTGATGGTTTCTAATTTTGTTTTCAAAATTTAGAAAACATGGGATACAACATTTTCCCAAAAAAAAAAAAAAAAAAAAAAAAAAAAAA
>QLSR01000390.1:977215-1001703 GCA_031780015.1 Citrullus colocynthis | reverse complement strand
AAAAAAAAAAAAAAAAAAAAAAAAACCAAATACTTTAATATTTTCCTATGATTTCAAATTAACAACCAAATACCATTTTTAAATTTTTAATTTAAATTTAAAGTGTTTAAATGGAAATCGGACATACTTTCAAATATAGTGAAAATAATGAAATTGTTTCCGTTCTAATCTGCAGAATTTTCTGTTTCTTGAAACAAATTTTCCAATACTTCCTAAACACGGCCTAAGTTTTCTTAATATTAATTAGCTCTCATTACATTTCTATAATAATTCGAGGGATGATTTATTTCAAACCTTGTAGTCCATGTGTGGTTTGTGTATTTAAAAATATTTAATGGCATAATTGTAGTAAAATGTAGTTCAAAAAAGTAAAATATTACCTGAAATCCACTGCTGGAATAGAACTGGCTAGCTGCTGGTACGCTATTTTGATAAAGCCCTTGATGATTCCGAGCAAAATCAAAGAGCTACATATAAAAGAAAAATAAAAAAGTACATATATTTTTAATTTTCACAAAACTTAGAAAATAAATAATGAGAGTTAGAGATTGAGATTCACGACTTGTTGAGTGAAACCAAACGATGTTTGAATTCAAGTAATAAGTATCGTCGATCAAATCGAGTAATATTTTCGATCGAGGTACACTTATTAGGTTTAAATACTACATTACAATGTTTATTTTGGTCTATGTATCTTTTATTTTAGTTCATTTTAGTCTCTGTACTTTTAAAATGTTCATTTTGGTCCTACTTTAAAAAAGTGATCAATTTGATCTATTCATTTTCATTTTTTATTACATTTTAAGAGATAAAAATGGTCATTTTTTTAAAGTTCAAAAATCAAAATGAACAAAAGTTGAGAATACAAGTACTAAAATGAATATTTAAAAAATATATAAAGGACCCAAATGAGCTAAAGTTAAAAGTATAGAAACTAAAATAAAAATTTTAAAAGTATAGGAACCAAAATGAAAAAAACACAAAATACAAAACTTCACAAAAGATTTGAGAGAGTGCTAAAAATTTTAGAAAATTTAGAGGAAAAAAAAAAAAAAAAACCTGTTTTGCATGGCCAAGAAGCATAGAAGCGTAGGCAGCGTTGGAAGGTTTAAAAGCAAGTGAGGCGGCGGCGAAGGCGGCGGCTGTCTCAGCAGCAAGGTCGGAGCCAGGGTGCTGGTCATCGAGGCGGTAGGCGGTGCGTGGTGTGGTCATATCTTCAGGTCTCTGCCAACAAGCATGATCTGAGTTGCCATCGCCAACTTCACAATACAACACATCCGCCGATGGATGAGCCTTCACCAAGTAATCTGTTCCCCATTTAATAGCGTTTAGGGCATTTTGTAGTTCATTTTTTGCTTCAAGTTGAGTGTTGTATTCCACCACACTCCATGCTAGCATCGTCAATGTGAACGCCATCGGTAAACCGAACTTCACATTGTCACCCGAGTCGTAGTACCCTCCGACTAGATCTATCTGTAAGCTTAAGCTTTTGAGTCACATTGATATTACACATGCGCACAAAATTAACGTCTCTATATAAAATAAAATTACACAAATACCAAAATATTGTCCATGAATATTTCTTTAAAAAAATTTAAAATAAACACTGTAAAAAAAAATTAATTAACAAATAAGCATTTCATCCTCTTTTTAAATAAGTTTAAATTTCATTTTGTTAATATCAAGTTGACGATAAAACGATGTTTTGCTAAATCTAATTAAGAACTTATAAATTAAGGTATGATCATGAAAACCTCTACAAAGTTACAAATATAATTATAAAACAGCCATTTTTCCCTATAAAACTATACCAGAATCGTGTGAAAATTTGAATTATGCATTTAAATCTTATCACAATGTTTATTTTCCACTTATCAACAGTTAGTTAATCCACTTAATAAAAATTAAACTCGAACTATAAAAGCGTAAAAAGTTTAATATTTTTGCTTATATATAATTAAACTCTAAACTTTAATTCGTGGATTAAACCAAACATGCCTTAATTTTATATCAAAAGAGAGTAATATATATTAATAACAGAAAATATTTAATAAAATAACTTCCAAAACAACGTAACCTTCCACGCCGTATGTAATAACACAAACATATCGGAACGATAAATTATTAAAACTTACTCCTACATCCTTGCCATCTTGGAGGCCAGAATCTCCACGCCATTGAACTCTTTGATTAGGGGGCAATTTTCCTGATCTTTGAGCCTCATAATACAACAATGACTTTGTTAAAGCTGTTGCATAATAAGCTCCAAGACAGCCATGGATGTGACCAAGAATAATTCCAAGCCCAAACAAAGCACATAATATGCTACTTGAAGAAGAAGAATAAGAAGTCATTCTTGTAAATCTTCAGAAATAATGTTGGGGAAAGAAGAAGAAGAATTTGCAAAGTGAAAGAAATTAGGGTTTGTTTATATAGAGAAAGCTATCTACTTGATGCTATCTATTGCAATTTCCATAATGAAAAAGAATATCCCCATTGATTATTAGATTATTAAGTAGACAGTGATTTTTTGGGTAAATTAATAGGGAAAAAAGAAGGAAAAAAAATTATCAAGATTTTGGACATATATTTGTTTTGAAAGTTGACCAGATTTTTTTAAAAAATTGATAATTATTATAGATACCGTATTTGGTCTTATCAAAACTTTCATAATTTTTATTACATTTTTTTTTACACTCATTTCATTTATTTATGTTCTTCTTTCACTCTCCAAATCTTCCCAAACTTACCTAATTAGTCTATTTTATCATAATAACTCTCTCAAATTCTTCACACACTGCAAAGATAATTTGCCATTTTTACTCGTAGAAAAAAAAAATTGCCATTTTTACTTATTTCTCTCTGTCTGGCAGGTAAGTTGCAAGTTAAGTTACCTTTCATGTGCTTTTCAGTGAATTGCAAAGATCATATTTGGATGAGTTTTAACACACTTGATTCAATTAGACTGAGATTAATTTGTGCAAAAAAAAATTTTTATTTTCCTTTTATTAGTGAATTTGGATTGATATTTACTTTGTTTTTTTTATTAAATATATTTATCTTAATTACATTTTTTTTATTAGTGGTTTTAAAATGGTTAAAATCACTCTTGTTTAAATCAAGTCAAAACATTTTCGTAGTCATTTAAAAACAATATTTATAGTATATGTAAATCGATTTTGAAATGTAAAACTAAGCATTAAAATAAATTTATGATTAAATGCACATTTTGAAGTAATGATTCTTAAAAAAAAAAAAAAAAATACTCATGGTAAAAATTTACGTACACAACCGACCAAGTTCAGGAATAAAAATTGATTTTTACCCTTTTAATATTATTTCTCCCTCTCTCTCTCTCTTTCCACGTGATCATTATGCATATAGGAGTCTGGTAAGTTATCAATCCAAACATAATCTAGTTGATAAGATATCAATTATCATTAAAAAATTGACGATGCTAGTTTGATCCTCACCCCATATAAGTTAAACTCATGAAAAAATTGTAGAGTATAATATAATTAAGTTACCATATTTAAATTTAGTTTTCTTTTGTGTCTTCTCCCTAATATAGATTAATTCTCATACAAACATATCACACAAGTTTGGTACCTAAAGTTTAGTTGTACCGATTTAGTTTTTTACTAGAGAGAATTTCTAAATAAGTTTGCAACCATTCAAGATTATGTCCTATTTAAGAATTATATGACCAACTGATTTTGGGTATAACTTTTAATTGATATAGTTTTTTTTTTAACAAAATATTAATGGAAGGAGGAATAAGTGGGTGCACCATGATATCTCAATTAGATTGACACAATTAGACTAACTTTTAATTGATATTGTTAGGACATTATAGCATCGTTAAATGAATGAGATAACATTTGAGAATTTGTAAACACACGAAATTGCATTGGGGATCTTTTACATTTTTGCATTGGTCTTGCTCTTGTATTTTGAATGATTTATTTTAATCAATTTTCTAAATTTATGTTTAAATATTTAATTCAAGATTTTAATATATTCGACATTTTCTTTATATATGTTTGTTTGAATTTTGATTTCATTTAATTTTGGGATAGTAGCACATGTAAAAGATTATAGAGTTTTCTTTTTTATAATAATAATAATAATAATAATAATAATAATAATAATAATAATAATAATAATAGAGAATTCAATTTCAAAATTTTTCGATTTTTAGAAATTTTATTAATCAGTCCATGAAAATCCATCCCAAATTACCATTAAAAAAAACCTCATAATAATAGCACATAATTACAACTCATCTTGAAGGGGGAAAAAAAAAAAGATAATGTTTTAATATGGAAACCCATTATTATTGAAATATTTAACTTCCATATCTAACTAGAAAACAAAAAAATTGTTTGTCGTCCAATAAAATAGGGTTGGAATTTTTTCTATTTATGTTGTTTTTTTTTTAAACTTATTAAAAATATATTGTTGGTTGAAAACTTACTAGTGAAATATTGTAGTTTTATTCATGGTTGTGCTTTGAAAAGAAGAGAAAAATTAAATTTATTATTAAAAAAATTGAAGCAATAGTTGAATTTTAGAGCTCCAAACTAATTATCAATCTAAATCCTAAAATTTTAGGATGAAATTAGAGCAAAATATATATATATATATATATATATATATATATATATAAGGTTTGAATTTGATAGCTAATTTTTTTGTTCATGAGTTTTCAAACTTGAAATTTTAATCTTTTGTGAGAGTGTTTAGGGTTCCAACTTAGTATGGGTTGAATGGGCTAATAGTCCACCTAGTGTTTGGGGCATGTGTTAAAATAATGAGGAGTAAACGTTATTTTAAACCTCATTTTGCTATAGTAAAACTATTTACAACTCAATAATAAAAATAACTGTTCATCCCTCTAATGTTTCCAATAGTTGATCCACCCACTGACAACCAACTCTAATGACAATCTCTGATGACCAACTCTAGTGACCAACTACAACGATTATCCTAATGGCCAATTCCAAAGAAGACCACCTCTAATATGCTATTTCGGCGACGACCACCTTCAGTGACTACCTTGAAACGACTACTTGACTTGGCGGCCAACTACGACTATCACCTCCAATGACCACTTGTGTGACCAACTCTCATGATCACTTTGGTAGCCAATTATAGAGAAGACCACCTTTGACTCCAATTTTGGCAATGACCACCTCCCACGACTAGCTCCAGTGACTCCCTTCAACAACCAATTTTGACAATCACCTTCAGTAACCAATTATGTGACCAAGGTCAACGACCAGCTTTGGCAACCACCTTTAACATTCACTTTTGGCAACCACCTATACATGCAACGAAGTTTGGTGGTCAACCTGATGATCACTTTGATGGCCAACACTAGTGAAGACCACCTCCAACCCCCAATTTCGCTAATGACCATCTCTGGTGACCAACTATGATGACTCCCTTCAACAACCAAGTCCAATGATCACTTCTTCAATGACCAATTGATATGGTTTAATAGTCTTCTTTTATAGTAATTTAACATTAATTGAAATAGTTTGAGTATAGCAAATGAAACAAACTAGCTTGTTTACAAAAACACTTTTGAGACCAACTTGTGTAAACGTTTTGAAACATAGGGACCAAATGGAAACTAGAGCTAAAACCTAGGTACCAAAAATGTAATTTTTTATTTTTAAATTTTTTTTTTTTTTGCAATTTAGTTCTTTATAAAAAACGAAATCAATGCAATTAAATAAATCCTCACACTTATATTCTATAATTGTTAAAATTGGACTTCAAAACTGGTATATTCACCACAGGAAATAACAGATAAAAATGTAGGACAATTATTATTTTTTGTTCTATGGAAGAAGAAAATAAATTCTGATACAAACAAAAAATAATAATAATAAAACTAATTTAAAAGTTTTGTAAATAATTAAAAATTTAAGGACTAAAATTCTATAAATTTACAAGTTTGGGCCCAATTTTAATAATTGTACGAGTATGAGTTTCTTAAAAAAAAAATTATCTCTTAATCATAAATTTATGTTTTAATTCGTGAAACTACGTACAAGTTAACAAATAAATTCGGTTAATTTATGTTGTCATGGCTTGCGTTCCATAGCCACTCTCTCGATTAAAATGAAGGACGGTGGCAAAGTGAGCACAAACAAGATTTATTTTCTTCTCCTTTCAAATATTGTACTTCTGAGACTTGAACCTAGGATTTCTAAGATCACGTGACCCCTCCAATTTTAAAATGAAATCTTAATCGAATAGTTTTAATTAATATAATTATTAGTTTAAAATTTTGAAGTGACAAACTCCAAAGGGTAGAGACATTAATAGTTTGATTTATTAGAATAATAAAAGGTAGAAGGATCTCGTATAAAAAGTAAATTTCTCAAGTGTTCATGATTTTCTAATTTGAACTGTGTATTTTTTTTTTTTTTCTTGACAATATATATGGTCAAAAGAATTAAATTTCTGATATCAAAATGAATATAATACATGCTTAGTGCTAATTCAACCATGCGAATGTAACTACTTGATAAATTGTATCCATGTATTAAATGTAATAAGGTTAAAATATGTGCATGTGTTTAATTTTACAAAACGATACTAAAGAAACAAAGTTCTTTTTTTCCTTAAATTGGAAATGGATAAACAAATGTATTTTACAACAATATTGGTTGATATTAATTAAACATTATATTCAAGTTATGAAAAATATTTTTAAAAATATTATATTATAATATAAACGGTAAATGAAGTACATGAAAAAGAAAAAGAAAAAGGACAAAGAAAGAATGAAAAGTTTAACAAACTTGTATATATATATAGATTAAAATTATTATTTTAGTTTTCATATTTTAGAGTTTTATTTCAAAAATTTTAAAATTTAGTCCATCTATTTTCAATCGGAACAAAAATTGAAATTTAAAATAAAGAAATGATGACTCAAAATGAAATTAAGGCGTACATTAATACTACTTGTTTTAGATGATTTTAATGCCACGTTCATCTTTTACAAATATTTTAATAAAACAATAGTTCAATAATACATTTGCTTATCAATAATTTTTAATTCTTTTTATTGAATGACTCAGTTGAGAAATTTTATAAATTGAAGATAGAATTTAAATTTTAAAAGATTGAGAATTATGTCCAATAATTGATAATAGTATATTTAGTGGTAATTTTGTAGTGATTGCTACATTCTATCTTTCTTTTCGCTCCATCCCCATGAGTTGAACAAAACATATATATGATTTTAATTAAATATCTTCAATCTTCTTGTCATAAATGGAGCTATTAATTGGTCGGACAGATAATTTTATTTTACTTATTTTTTACAATAAATTTTGTCAATTCATGATTTTATAGCACTATCAATAGTGCTAAATATAGTTTTTAACTATTCCCACAATCTAATTTCTATTTCTTTTATCCTTTTTCCAAACTAATCACATCCACACAAAGTAAAAACTAAACATGTATACACCAATAAATGTTTGAATTAACAAACACATACAAATAAACTTTCATAAAACAAAATACTTTTATTTTAAATAGCTACCTTTTTAATCGGAGGAGGAGGAAAGAAGAAGAGGAGGAGGGAAGAAGGAGGAAGATAGAAGAAAAAAAACGAACGAAGAACAAGAAGATGACACAGGGAAAAAAATGCAGAAAAAGAATGGAAACCATTAAAATGTATGATGAAGAATACAAAGAAGAAGCGAGAACAAGAAACCCAAAGTGAGAGGAATGCATCGGGCCTCACATATGTTTTTGGGTTAAATGAGTACTTTCACACATAACTGACTTAAGGAAGTCATTTTTCGGTTGTTTTTTAATCTTAGGCCAGATTTCATTTGGACTTCTCAAAGGGATCATCTGTAAAAATTTCCCAAGAAGATCTATGCTAGAAAAGACACATACAAATTACTCATTAAATAATAATTTATACTAAACTGCTCTCTTGTCATTTTTTTGTTCGACCTTCCTGACTTCTTCTTCTTCTTCCTAAGGATTGAAATCAAGAAAAGAGAGGGAAAGGAAGAAGCAAGAAGCTAGAGGAAGAAACGAGAGGAATAATTCGAATTAAGGAGAAAATAAAATAAAAAATAAAAAAATAAAAAAATTGCAGTTGTGTCTGATGAGAAACGAGAGGAATAAGCGAGAGGAATGAATGAGGAGCGAGTGGAATGAATGAGGAGCGAGAGGAAAGGAATGAGACCTTATACGAGCGCTAGACCCTCACATGCATTTTAGGGTCAAATTGGTACTTTCACACACGACTAATGTAAGCAAAAGGCCATTTTTTGAATTTTTTTTAAGATTTTGTGCAAAATTTTATTTGGACCGCTAAAAAGGGTCATCCATACAATTTTTCCAACCCACTCCTACACCAATGTTGTCTTAAATAAATAAATAAAGCACTATTTTGAGGGGGAAAAAAGAAAAAAAAAGATATAGGTTAGTTTTGCAAGTGGCTACATCTCATCACTATTCACAAGTAATTGTAACACTTTTTTCTTTTCTTTCTTTCTTGGGTGAAATGTAACAATTAAATTGGAAGGAATAGTACAAAATTATTATGCTAAAAAAAAAAAAAGTACAAAATCATTATTTAGCCATGAATGTTGGCTTCCTTTCCACCCTTACATTGTGGGTAAATGTTGCAGGAACATAATTAAGTAGATAATTAAGACAATAATTAAGTTAGGGTAGTTGGAGTTAACTTAATTCTCGTTTGATAGTCTATTTAGTTTTTAAATTTAAACTTGTAAATGTTATTTCTATCTATAAATTTCTTTGTATTATTATATACTTTTTTATTTTAAAAAAATTCAAAATAAAAAAAATATAGTTTTAAAAAATAGTCAACACTTCTAGAATTGGACTAAAATATAAGTGTTCATTTAAGAATAATGTGTATATCATATAAAAATTAGAAGAAAAAACAAACATTAATTTCAAATACAGAAAAGTAAAAATAAATTAAATGGTTATCAAATAAATGTCTCTAATTTTCTCAATTATGAATATAAAAAAAAAAAAGTACACGTATTGAATTATTCATTTATTTTTATTTTTAAGATAGTTGAGTTAATATTGGAGGAAGCTAAGAAAGATGCAGTATCGTGTAAAGTATTCATTGTCCGATTGTTTTAATAATTTTAAGAGGTCAGATTGATTGGAAAATTTCAACTCTAAAGGGGTCGCATAATAATAAATAAATAATATTTTATTTTAAAGTTGCTTTCGAATATAGTAAAATGAGACAAAATATTTATAAATATAGTCAAATATTATTGTTTATCCGTGATAGACACTATTAGATACTGATAAACAGTCTATCAATGATATTTCGTTATATTTTAAAATAATTATATTAATTTACCTTTAAAAATACTTGCCCTTATTTTAATTCCATATAATTTTAAAAAATAAAAAATATCTCATTATCTAAGAAAAAAAATCCAAAATATCTCAACAAATAAATATATACACACACATTTTTCGTTTAATTGGTCCTAAATCGTTCATGGAGTGTGAATTTTACCCAAATAAGTATGTTAAAATATTGTTATCTCAAAACAATTGACAATATAAAAGGAGTAGTGCATGTACCTTATAAAAATTGTGAGTTGCATTTTTTTTTTTTTTGAAATAAATGTCTGCTTAGTCTTCGTAGACTCTGATACCATAATAAATAACACTATATTCCATTTCAAAACTAAATGACAACAAGAGATGTAGCTCATGTATTTTATAAACATTTGTGAGGTCCTTTAATTTTTTCAATATGGAATTCTCAACATACATATTATACTAAATCGTATCAATGTCATCTCGATAGTGATCGATACCAAGACCAATACAAAACTTTTAAAAAACTTTAACAAGTTTGCACCCTCAATTTCATGCTTTCTTGGCCGCAATCCCAATAGAACAGAAATCAGAATTAAAAAGAACTTAGATCTTGATCAATTCATATTCTTAAATGGGTTTGATTAATTTTTTTTTTTTTCTTTCTTTGTTTCTTCAAAGATGTGAATAATATATTACGATAGTTTCACACTTTTTACAAAAGTTTTCTCTTCTGAACATATTTGTTGAAGTCTTGTTCTTGTTAGATAATTATTTCGTTTTTCATGTTTTAAAAAATTAAATATATTTTCTATCCATTTTTTATAATGATTTGAAATTAAAAATTCAAATTTCTAGTATTTTAGTAGATAATATATAGTAGGGGAAGAATTTTTTTTTTTCTTTCTGTTTTTTAACTAGAGAAAAGCAATAATAAGTTCAGAAAGTAGGTAGAGTTTTTAAAACCCCAATGACATCACATCTTAAAATTTATAACCATCATAAAATGTGTAAGTTCCCAAATAGATGAGTTTTGTAAAGTGAAAGGTGTCCCACAATGGAACCACCTCTTCTTTGCATTTAATAATTAAAAGTGCTACCCGTCTCCATTCTATGTGCTTGCAAAAAACTTAAAGAGTTTGAATGCAATTTTAAGCCTTCCATTTCCTTCTTTGTTTCACTTTTGGCCTCACCTATCTTATTAAGTGCTTTAGCCTTGGAACTTCCTTTGTGAGGCCAATAAATTATAATTCATTTCACTTTATATTATATGAGTGATATAAAATAATATAGTTTGTTGGAAAACAATAATAATAATGATAACATTAAGTAATAAATTATTTTCAAAAGAAAAAAAAAAAAAAATAATTCTTTTATATACAATTGTGAAAAGCTAAAAAAAAAAAAAATAATTCTTTTATATACAATTGTGAAAAGCTAAAAAAAAAAAAAATAATTCTTTTATATACAATTGTGAGAAGCTAGAAACAGAAACAAGAAACTAACCCCCCCCCCCGTTCTTTTTTGATATCGTTGTTATTTTAGAAAAGTTTTTGAAAATTGAGAAAAAAAAAAAAAAAATCAACCAACCACCCAAAAGACATAACAATTAATTTGAGAGGGTAGACATCTATATTATTAAATGTGTTGCAACTAGGAAATTTTGAATCGTTTGATCTTGATGATGTGTATGTTTTGTGTTTCTATTTTTTTTTAAAAAAAAAAAGTATTTAGTAATTATTTTTATTATTTGTTTTATTTTTTTTCTCGTTTCTCAATTTTCAAAAACATTTCTAAAATAACAACGATATCAAAAAAGAACGGGGGGGGGGGTTAATTTCTTGTTTCTGTTTCTAGCTTCTCACAATTGTATATAAAAGCATTATTTTATTTATGCTCTATTTAGATGTATCATAAATATGTAAATATAGCATAAAAAATATTTAAATAGAAAAGTAAGATTAAGTTAAGATAAAAAATTCAATTATTTTTTTTATCATTTTGCTATATTTGTAAATAAGTTGGTTCATTTTGTTGTATATAAAAATAATTTTTAAAAAATTATACATAATCTTTTTGTTAATTATACGTGATTCGAACTTTTAACCTATTAATCGAAATATCTACGAGTTTGTTAGCAATCCTATGTGATATATATATAGAAGAAGATAATTTATTGGTATGAGAGAAATATATAGCTTGCAACTTGTAGGAAAAGACTGCAAACAAAAGAATTATGGATTCGAGGAAGGAAAATATAAATAATTTGAACATCTCGATGGATTTGTAGTTCTTGGTAAGTCAACAAAATTTTCAACCTATTAATTTTTTTTTTTTTAAACAATAAATATGACAAGGAAGATTTGAAGCTCTGATTATAAATGAAATAATACGTTATTACTGTACTATACTCCATTAGATTAGCTATTCAAGTCTTTTTTATGATTTATAGTTTGAATATTCATGATAGGTAAATAAATGGTAATAAATATTTAAGAAAGTTTTCAAATGTAACAAATGATCCAACTTATTTACAAATATAACAAAATGAGTCACTGATAGACTACTATCATTGATCTATCACTGACAGTGAAACCATCAGTGTCTATCACTGATAAGTAGTGATATTTTGGTATATTTAAAAAGATTTTCAACAATTTTGTCATATAAAATAATTACTCTAATATATATTAGCCACAAAATAGATATTATTTAACCGTATAAATTTGAAATGAGAGATCGGGTTAGAAATATAATGTTGTTGTTGGATTTAACATTCATACAAATTTAATGTATTATAAGCACTAGTCCGAAATTATATATAATGAGAAAACTATTGAAAGAGACCTCTCAAAAATAATTTTAATACAAAACTTGTAAGTACATCTTTAAATCAATTGTAAATCATTTTGCTTTTGACATTAGTGATAAGTTCTTCACAACGCTAGTACTCTCATACAATAATATATATATCATAATTTCTTTAAACTAATAAGTATGTTGAGTCACCGTGTAAGTGATAATTTAAATTCACACTGAATTGAAAGTATTTTTAAAGACTTTTAGAGTATTTATATATAATGATAAAAAGTTATACAAATAATAGGAAAAAAAAGTAAATAATGGATATTGAAATGTCTTAAACTATGGAATCTAAAGTTATTAATTTGGATAAAGTGGGAGAAGAAGTAGAGTAGTGATGAATTGTTAGTGGAAGATGAAGTAGAGTTATTGCTATTATTATTATTATCATCACTATTCCTTTTTTTGGAAAATTTTCTTAATTTTTGCACTGATTATGTTTATGTGTGTGTCTATATATATAGTAAAGATGTTATTAGAACAGAATTTAATATAATTAACGTATGATTGTTGAGTCTCCAACACATAGGTGGAAGACATAAGATACCATCATATAATAGACTTAATTGTTGAAGGAATCATCTCAATTGAAGAGAAAGAAAGAGGGAGAAAAAAGAATTAAAAAATATTTATGGGTTTTTCTTAAATTTTAATAATTAAAAAATTGAGAAATATTTTTTAAAATAAAAATAAATGTATATCTTGATTTCTCTATTAGTAGTTAACATAAAAGTTGATAGGACAGACATAGGGTGTTACTAAAAGTAAATCCTTCGGGTGTAAAATTATTAAATTTGAAAACTCAGAAACTTCATGAATTAAAGGTGTATTTTTTTTATATTTAAACAATTGTTGGTGTGAGAATTAAATTATCGACATTTAAGAGGATCATGGGTGTCTTTATCTACTAAATTATGCTTACATTTAAAATTTAATCTTATTTCAATTCATGCTATTTTAAGTTAGGAAAAGATCTCATTCTTTGACAAATATTTAAAATTATAATTTATAAATGATAATCTTGTTACCAACCAAATTTCCCCCCCCCCCCCTCTTTTTTTCCTTTATGCTTTCTTACACCTAAATTTTCGTCTCTCCCATAGAAATTCAAACCTTTGTCCTATGTCATAAATGAATAAACAAACACGTATGTGATATATCTATCCTACTTTATTAATTGAAAAGTAATGAAAAAGAAATTACTATACTCCAACTGGGAAATGACATATATCATTACTTTGCCAATTGAAACATAGTTTAGTAAATAAGATATAAGTTTTCATTTCAAATATCGATTGTTTAATTCACACTCTCTCATATGGTTGAACTAAAAAAAAGAGAAAAATCACTCAATAAGAAAATTGCGAATGAAAAATACTTGGATGCATCGTAAATTTCCTTTTCAATACGTCTCAATCATGCTGAAGAAAAAAATTAAATAATATTTTTTTTAAAAAAGGAATAAGAGTTATTTATCGAAACTAAATGCAAAGATCCACCCGTCTTTTTCTTAATGATTTAACTTGAAAGGGCATGTACTGTCATTTCCTCATATGCTGCTGGCCAATATGGTAAACTTCACTTTCACCAAGCAAAGTCTCTCTCTATATAATCTTGTACCACCCATTGCCAAGAAATACCACAAACAATAATGGCTTCCAAACCAGGCATTCTCACAGATTGGCCATGGAAGCCTCTTGGAAATTTCAAGGTATATTCTTGTCTATTACAAATGTTTTTAGCTCCTTAATTAATAAAGAACATGTATGTTTTTTTGCTGGTGGTTCTTTTTTAATTTAACAACTCGGCTTTTTAGTCTGAGAATATAATGTCTTTGTTAACCTCTAATACTCTTCTACCACTCATCTTAATTTTGATATATAAACAATGTATCTTTATTGTTATTATTTTTTAATGAGTTCAACAGCTCAAATGTTTTACTAACTTTTGATTGGTTTTTCTTTAGTTTGTGATATTGACTCCATGGGTGATTCATAGCTCTTACTTGTACTTCAAAGGGGAAGAAGAGAAGAGAGATTTGAGTTATGTTCTTATATTTCCATTTCTAGTCGTGAGAATGATTCACAATCAGATTTGGATCTCTCTTTCTCGTTACCAAACGGCTAAAGGAACCAAAAGAATTGTTGATAAACCAATTGAGTTTGAGCAAGTTGATAGAGAAAGTTCATGGTTAGTTCTAGTTCTCTCTCTCTCTTTATATTATATCCTAAAAAATGTTATGGCAATGGTGGATACAAGTAATTATGTAAATGTTTTTGTAAAAAAAATAGTTTATTACAAATTTGTTAAGAATAACAACCATCCATGTATCTCTATAATATTATCATGATAACGTTTACTTTCGGCATAAACTTTATCATCATTTTGCGTTTTGAATCAACTAAAATATCTCATACCGATGGAGATATTTTTCTAAGAACACTTATATTTACTAATAATATTTCACTTATTTAGTTAATGTGGGACTTTAAATTTTGGTCGCACTCGAATAAAATTGAATCTCAACATTTTTTATTGTGTGTAATAAGTCCTTAAACTTTAAACTTTAAACTTTTATAGTACATTTAGTCTCTTTTAAGTTTTTACCGTTTCTACTTTGATGAATTTATAAATACTCACTTACACCAAAGGTCTCTTAAACTCTCGTTTGATGACCGTTTGATTTTTGAGACATAAACTTATAAATAGTACTTTCACGTACGTATTGATTTTTCTATTTTGTTGTCTACTTTTTACCTTTTATGAGTATTTTTAAAAAAAATTGGCTAAGAACTCAAATGTTGTTTTACTTAAAAATGATGAAAAAAAAAATTATGATTTTTTTATAGTGAAAAAAAAAAAATATATATATATATATGGTTATCAAGATGAGCCTAAGTAATCCTTTAAAAACTACAATCTCTTATATGTAAGTGCTTAAGTGAACGAGACATGATGCGAAAACTTATTAGACACAATATTGAAAATCTCAAAGGATCTACCAATTAAAGACTTTTTTAGAATTACAAAAAAAAAAATGATAATTTAACCATATAACTCGACCAATAATTTGGAGATTTGAATCTACGATGATCTCACATGTTTTTCAATTAAAAAAAGAAAGAAAAAAGTTCAAAAACCAATAAGAGAAACCATACCAACTAGGATTAAAAATCTCTACCTCGAGTATGTTTTGACACTAGAACTTCCACCAAACTCCAAAAGGCACTCCTTCAACCATGATTGTAATGGTATAGACCAACAATAATTGATATGTACTTGTTTCCTTTAGAGTCAAGAGGTTTCATTGTCATTCTCACCATTGTCATCCTAAGAAAGGTAATGGTATTTTCTATTACAGGGATGACCAAATTTTGTTCAATGGGTTGTTGTTTTGCTTGGGGAGGATGGTGGTGGCGAAAGGTGAAAATCTGCCACTGTGGAGGACCGACGGGGTGGTTATGGCGGCGTTGCTGCACGCCGGTCCGGTGGAGTTTTTGTACTACTGGTTTCATAGGGCTCTTCATCACCATTTTCTATACTCTCGCTATCATTCTCACCATCATTCCTCCATTGCTACGGAGCCTATTACCTGTAAATTTTTTCTCTCTTTAATTTTCACATGTCCATCTACCAATTTTTCTTAACGTTCGTATCGAAATCCAAATTCATGACTTTAAATATGAGATCGTTAATGTCTTAATTAGATGAATTAGACAAATAAATGTAACGTGTCCATTTTTGTCTTTGGATATGATTTTAGTTAGTGTCCCAACAATGAGTCCACTTGACAACTCTTCTATATCTTTTTTTTTCAGTTGTTTTTTTTTTTTATTTTAAATTATTTAGTATTTCTTGGTTTTTTTCCCTAAAAAAGAAGGAGTATTTGATGATTTTTTAAAAAAAAATTATTTTAAATAGAAAATATCAAACTATTTACAAATATAACAAAATTTCACTTTTTATCTATAATAGTTTGCGATAGACCCAAATAGATATCTATGTGTTTCTATATGATAAAGTTATAGATATCTATCTAAGTCTATCGCAGTCTGTCATAAATAAAAAGTAAAATTTTACTATATTTATAATTATTTTCAATGTACATTTTTTTTTTTTACTCTTCTCTTTATTAATTATAATTTTCTAAAATATTAAGTATTGCTTAGAATAATTTTTGAGAAATTAAAGATTATATTTGTTATTTGTTATTTGTTATATACTATATGTATTTTATATGTCAAATATGTTGAGATAAAGTTGTACTTTGACAAAAAGTGGAGAACGACAAGCGAAAGAACAAGAAGTGGATGTTTAGTCCCTACACTTTCAATGAACAAATTAATTGTTCATCTCTCTTCCTCAAAACTAGTGGATCACATGCTACTAAGGAACATGGATGAGAATGGCATATAGAGATAAATGTTTTGATTTCTAGTTGAAACAATTATCTTATGAAATAGGATTAAATTGTACTCACCTAAATTAAAATTTTTCATATTATTGTTTCATCACATGGTTCCCAATTTTGATATCAAATGTGAGTCTCAACCTTTGATCTTTTAGTCGAGAGAATACATGTCTAAATTAGTTGAGTTTTTGTCGATATTAACGTGTATTTTTGATCTTTTAGTCGAGAGAATACATGTCTAAATTAGTTGAGTTTTTGTCGATATTAACGTGTATTTTTGATAGTAGTTAGGGATTGATTTGAATTTGAATTTGATTTTTTTTTCAGCTGTGATACATCCATTTGCAGAACACATAGTGTATTTCTTGCTGTTTACAATACCGTTATTGGTGACAGTACTCAAAGAAACAGCATCAATAGGGTCTTTTGTTCTTTATGTGATGTTCATTGATTTTATGAACAATATGGGTCATTGCAACTTTGAGATTGTTCCTAAGGGGCTCTTCTCTATTTTTCCTCCTCTCAAGTATCTCATCTACACTCCCTCGTAAGTCTATCTCTCTTTAATGTTAAACTCAAACTCGATCAAGGATTACGTTTTAAAAGTTTAAAGATGACTAAAACAAACATTCTAAAAGTTACTAAAAGACTTCATTCAAATATCAGAAAGTTTAGACACCTTTTAAAAATTTAGGAATGAAATAGATACAACTTGAAAGTTCATGAACTAAACTTATAATTTAATCATACATGTTTTATATGTTTTTTTTTTTTTTTTTGAATAAGTTGCTAAAGGTCGAAGGATTAGTAGGCATATGAATGTTTTATTCTATTGATTTTAACAAGACGTGGTACTTGTATTCTATTGATTTTGACTTTTACGTACCTCTAGCTCTAACATCACATCATTAAGCTAACTTCTTACATTGAAATTCAATTACTTCATCTTATTGGCTACAAGTCTCATAAATGTTGACAAGGGAAAGACTTGAAATGGACTCTGATGCAAAATGCAGGTACCATTCACTACACCACACTCAATTCAGAACCAATTATAGTCTATTCATGCCAATGTATGATTACATATATGGGACACTGGACAAGAATTCAGATAGTTTGTATGAAAATTCATTGTTAAGGGAAGAGGAAGTGCCCGATGTGGTTCATTTGAGCCATTTGACAACCCCACAGTCAATATATCATATGAGGCTTGGCTTGGCAACTGTGGCCTCGCAACCATTTGCCTCAAAATGGTGGCTGACCCTTCTATGGCCTTTCACTTCTTTCTATGTGCTTGTCACTTCCTTCTATGGCCATACTTTTGTCTCTGAAAGAAACACTTTCAAGGCACTCAAATTGCAATCTTGGGTCCTCCCTAGATTCAATATTCAAGTAAGTAATAATAGTATCATTATTTTCCAATAGTTTCATATATCCATATATCATAATTACCTTGGTCTTTTTTAATTTAAAAAAAAAAAAAAAACCTTGAGTTTATAAATTAATAATCTGTATATACGTATAATATTATCATGCAAGAATGACAATATAGCTACCACAGCTTAAAAATAGATACAACAGTTCAAGCTTCCTTGATAATTATTTAGTTTTTTTGTTTTTGATTTTTGAAAATCAGATCTATTTCTTCTCAATTTCTTACAATGTTTTTACATTCTCTTACTAAGTAAAAGAGTTTAATTTTTAGCCAAATCCAAAAAAAAAAAAAAAATTTAAAACTACTTTTTTATTTTCAAATTTTGGTATTAAAAACAAAAAAAAATCACATAATTACTAAACAGAGCCTAAATGCTTGGAAAGGAAAAAAAATTACATAATATATATATATTTTACTACACATCAAATATGTTAAACTACCGTTAGATTCAAAAGTTTATATTATAGATTATTGTATATTAAATAACACAGACATGTCAAATTGAATTTAGCTCAATGGTGATTGATATGACCTTCATCCCTAAAGGTTGGAGGTTCAATCTGCATTCCTACAATTTTTGTACTCAACAACATAAATATTGTATATATATTTTCAATATACTGACTATTTGACTACTCCAAATTTAATATGAGACTATAATATATTTAATTGAGGAAAATGACATTATTAATTATAAGGATTTGAACTTAAAACTGTATACTCTAATTTCATGTTAAATGATGACAAAACTAAAATGTTTGGAGTGATTGATTATCTATATGCATACTCATAGTAAAATAATCATGAAAATGACAAATATTTTCTCTAGCTATAACTCTAACCCTCAATTTGAAATTGATTTTGCAATGGGGTGTTGAAGTATTTCATGAAAGGAAGAAGAGAAGCAATCAACAATTTGATAGAAGCAGCCATTTTAGATGCTGATAAAAAGGGAGTCAAGGTGCTAAGTTTAGGCCTCCATAATCAGGTAAGTTACTAACAAAAATACGGCAATTAATTTATTTTAATTGATTGAATCAAATTCATTTAATTTTTTTTAATTA
Organism: Citrullus colocynthis; assembly: GCA_031780015.1. Taxonomy (NCBI): domain Eukaryota; kingdom Viridiplantae; phylum Streptophyta; class Magnoliopsida; order Cucurbitales; family Cucurbitaceae; genus Citrullus; species Citrullus colocynthis. The sequence goes on along the minus strand of QLSR01000390.1, from coordinate 982,565 downwards.
AAAAAAAAGAAATTATATTAAAAAATTTCATTTTAGTCTGTTTCATTTCATTTTAGTCTATGTTGTTTGGAAAATCCAAATATAGAATGTGTACATATTTCCAAACTTCATATAAGGAAGAAGCTGGCTAATACAGATCATTGTCTTGTTTTGGAACCACATGATTTTGAATTGATTTCAAATAAATTTTTGTTGTGTCTTACAACCACAAGAAAGAAAATGATTAATGATTTCAAATCCTATTTGAACTTCAGAAAAAAAAAAAAAAAATGGATTTCACACAATTCCATGTAATTTAGAGGAAAATTTATTTTCTAATTTTCAATTAACAAATCATAATTATTTGAAAACTTTTTAAATTCTTTTCTTTTCAAGTTATTACCCATAAAACACCAAATTTTGAATACATTCATTTCAAATCTTTCTTATTTCAAACGAAGTAAAATATTTTAAATCGGAATCCAATTAGAGGTAAATGCTTTTTTAAAAAAAGTTAACAATAAACTAAGTTCAAAAATTTTTTTTTTTTTTTTTTTGTTGAAAAGATAGAGAGACGAATATGATATTTTAATCCAAAAGTTATAATTTTGATGGCATTTATTGGATGCAGGGAAAAGAGCTGAATGAATATGGTGAAATTTACATAGAAAAGTATCCAAAATTGAAAATAAAATTGGTTGATGGAAGTAGTTTGGCAGCTGCTATTGTGGTCAATACAATCCCAAAAGCCACAACAAAAGTGCTTCTTAGAGGACATCTTTCTAAGGTTGCTTATGCCATTGCAAATGCCTTATGTCAAATGGGTTTGCAGGTCTCACTCTCTCTCCCTCTCTAAAACTCTCTATTACGAATTTAATTTACATATCTAACCTTGTTTAGTTAAGAAATTATTTATAAAAAGAAATCAAAATATGTTCTATCTCCACATATTGATATTATATTGTTTAATTTGAGTAATGTGTTTACATTTGATAATTTTTTTAAGAGAAAAGTAGCTTCTTTTTTTCTATTTTCAAAAGAAGGAAAAATAATATATCCACCCCCCAAAAACATATCAGATATATATTATTTTATTTATTTAGAACTCAGTTTAATTTTATTTTTTTATTTTTTTTATTTTTATTTTTTTCAAAAAAATGTATTGTCACAGGTGGGTACCTTGTATGAGAATGAGCATAAGAAGCTTAAATCAAAGGTCACTACCAATTCTAATAACTTGGTCCTCGCAAAAATTACTACTTACGAGGTAATTTACATTATCTAGCATTTGTAATTTTGCTATTATTATAATTCATAGAAAATATTTAATTGATTTAACTATACATTTAACAATCATTTGTGTGAATCATAACTTTTAAAAAATTGTCAAATACTTTCAATAACTTTGTGGGTAGAACTTTTTAATAACTTTGTGTTTAATAAATTCTTAAATTTTAAAGAGTATTATGTCTATTAAGGGTCATATTCAGACACTTTAAAATTCAATGTTTAGAGTCACATCAAACACAAAATGCAATTATATGAGAAATATTATATCAAGAATCTATTAGACAAAAAATTGAAAGTTAAGAGACTTATTAGAATTTTTAAAATTTCGAAGACTTATTAAACACTAATTTAAAGTTTAGAAATCAAATAAACACATATTACATTTAAAAGTTCAAGAATTAAACATATAATTTAACTTGGAAATAAAATTCGGCCCTTAGGAAGAAAATATAGGTAAAAGAAGCTTTTTCTTTTTATTTTTTAACTATTGTTGTTGTTTTTTTTTTAACCAAATATATATTAACAGATATGGATAGTGGGAGATGGATTGGAAGAGTTTGAACAACTAAATGCACCAAAAGGGACAATCTTCATTCCCTATTCACAATTTCCTCCAAAAAGACTTAGAAAAGATTGCTATTATCACACCACTCCTTCCATGAGGGTTCCTTCTTCTTTTGAGAACATCGACTCTTGCGAGGTCAGTTGTCAATAAAAAATTTTCTAATATATTGGTAGTATGAAAAATATTCATATATTACCTTCATTCATTGTTGTCCACATGAAAGAAAGATTTGAAAATGATGTGCCAATTGCTAAATAGAAGTGATATGCGTACACTACCAATATACTAGAAATTCTCCAGTCTTTAATCTCATAAAAGTCTTTTTTTCCCATTAAGTGTAACTTTAAGGAGTATTTGTTTGTATGAGAGATAGTTTTTTTTTTTTTTTCTTTTTTTTTTTTTTTCTTTTTTTTTTTTTTTCTTTTTTTTTTTTTTTCTTTTTTTTTTTTTTTCTTTTTTTTTTTTTTTCTTTTTTTTTTTTTTTCTTTTTTTTTTTTTTTCTTTTTTTTTTTTTTTCTTTTTTTTTTTTTTTCTTTTTTTTTTTTTTTCTTTTTTTTTTTTTTTCTTTTTTTTTTTTTTTCTTTTTTTTTTTTTTTCTTTTTTTTTTTTTTTCTTTTTTTTTTTTTTTCTTTTTTTTTTTTTTTCTTTTTTTTTTTTTTTCTTTTTTTTTTTTTTTCTTTTTTTTTTTTTTTCTTTTTTTTTTTTTTTGTTTTTTTTTTGTTTCTTTTCTAGTGGAGAATCGAATCGTTGACTTTTACGATGATAATAATTGATGTACTATCTACTAAGTTATGCTCGAATTGATAATTTTGATTGCAGAATTGGTTGCCGAGAAGAGTAATGAGTGCATGGCGAATGGCAGGAATATTGCATGCTGTGGAAGGAAGGGAAGTGTATGAGTGTGGAGAAACAATGTTGAGTTTGGAAGAAGCATGGAGAGCAAGCCTTCAAAATGGATTTCTTCCTTTGGAGATTCCCTCTAAATAAAATCCTCCAATAAGCTAATATTTAGTAATTTTAATCATGAACTTTGCTATCAATATAAATGGTGTTGAATGTGATGAAATATTGAAAGAACTAATGTGAGGAATGGAATGTGTGGTCAACATTTTTATAATATAAGTTAAAGTATAGCTTTAAGAAATAATTTTTACAAATAGTGAAAAATACTAAATGATGTATGTTATATATATATATAATTTTAACTTTTATCTTTCTAAGAGTTATTTGATAGATTTCATTCTTGGGTCCACATGCCTTCCAAAATTTTCATTCTCTATTATTAAATTAATTAATAAAATGGAGTTTATGCTCTGATTATGCCTAAATAACTTTGAGATAGTTGCAATATAAAAGAGACTAAAATTAAACCTTCAAAAGTATTTTACATATCCTAACAAACTCTTAAAATATTGCGATATAGAAAAATTTCACCCTTTATCAACAATAGACTACAATAGACTTCTATCTCTTGAGCGATAGACCGGAATAGACTTCTATTGCTCAAGTAATACAAGTCTATCACTAATAAACAATACAATTTTTCTATATTTGTAAATAGTTTGATATTTTTTTTATTTATAATAATTTCCCTAAAATATATATATATATAACATACAAAATTGGGGGAAAAAACTCACAAAATATAAGTTGGAAGTATTTCCTTATTTATACCCTGTAAGCAATGTCAAACTATACAAATAGTAGTGAACCCTTCATTCATTTCACTTACACTGCTGGAAGGAACAAAACACAAATTTAGAAGGTAAGATTTTACAAGGTGCTATACATCTAATAAGTAAATAAGAGCCATATTTGAGCGTACACGAAAGAGTAGCGATATTTTGTGTGAAGAGAGTCCGTTATTTAGCATAAAGAGAAAACTAAACCTCTCGCCAACATGAACATAACTCAACTGATTAAAACATATACCTTCAATCACAATGTCATAAAATTCAAATACACATCTCCAAAAAATGATAAATCCTAATGTTTAGGTAGCATTTTATTTTTTCGACAGTTCGACACGTGTCTATCACAATTCACAAACCTGCTAAATCATGTTGCAGCATATTAAAAAACAAAAACACACTATGGTTATAATTTATAAACAAACAACACTGAAAGGAGTAGAGTAGGCAAGATTATGTTACAAATAAACAGAACCCAATTGGGTTTTGTAAGCTGAAGGTTTATGAATAATTTGGGATGGCCAAGACAGGACTTGGCTTGCAAGCCTGGCAGATAAAGAAAGAGCAAAATTCAAGAACTAACATAGCTGTTTTTCATAACTAAGTGACACAACAACATGGGGGGACAGCCACAAGGAAAGAATAGATCAGTTAATAACTATTAAGCCTCCATAACAATGGTGCCAATCTTTTCTGGCATCACTCTTTATTTAAGAATGTGGAGAAGGATAGTGCTGCAGATGCATTGCATGTCTTTTTTAAACTACAACCTTTCATAATAAACATACAAACATGGGCAATGTGAACAAGAAGCAAGCATACATGTCCCACCTCATAATTCCTTGTAAATTATATGTTTCCACTTCATATACAATAATTTTATATTTAGTGTGCCATATTACAATGCTCTAGTTTTACACAACCTCTGAAAATGCATACATCTACATGTTTACATCATTTAATTTGATCTTAGTTTCAAGACTTTTGGCATTTTTCAGTCCCTGAACTTCTAACAGGAGAGTACTAGTTTTTCAACTTTCAAAATTCAATTATAGGAATCTAATATCTAGATTATTACTTTTAGGATAATCTCTAATGACTTGTTTGGAATGACTTTTTCAGGTGATTAATAAAGGAGTTTTAAGTGATGAAAAAGTGTTTTTGAACATTTAGAAAGTCATTTCAAACAGATTCTAAATGATAAAACTTCAGAGGAAAAACATGTTTAAACCTAAAATATAAGACCCAATTCAATGCACACTGCATAATTATGAACTAAGGAGGAATCTGCAATGCATGTGACTACCATACATCAAGTCATGACTTATTAAAAACCAACAGGGAAAACACGAAGGAAAAGCTGAAGAGAGATTATCCTCATAACATAACACTCCTTAGAAATATCATCTTCCTGCTACCATATTGCATAGTTTTGTAAAGAACCCTCCAACTAGCATGTAGGAGTAACTTCCATATATTCTAATAGTTGGTATTCCAAACTCTTGCCTTACTCAGAAAAAAGCCTCTAACAAAAAAATTCTTGAACTTATTTCCTAGTTGGGATTACCTCAATAGAGAATAACATGAATGGCATTGGTATAGAAGCAAGATTCTCAGTCATCCTGCATAAGAGACAAATAGATGTCAACAAAAGATAAAAAAAATCTTAGTACATTGGAACATGGAACAACAAATTTCAGTTAATACAGTTACTTCCACGAAAATGTTCTTACCATTGACAAAAACCACACGATGTGCCTTGGTCAATTACAACAGCAAGAAAAAAAAAAAAAAAAAAAAAAAAAAAAAAAAAAAAAAAAAAAAA
>QLSR01000390.1:957641-969199 GCA_031780015.1 Citrullus colocynthis | reverse complement strand
AAAAAAAAAAAAAAAAAAAAAAAAAAGGTGTCTTTCCAACCTTATAAGTAAAAGGAAAAAAAATTAAATAATATTGTTTACGTATTCAAATTTCATTCAATTTGTAGGAATTCAATCACAAATATAAATTAAAAATAAATTGGGTGCAGGTTGGATTCAACAATGGAGTCCCAATTAGTGAGGAATTCTTCATAGAAAACATAAGTGGGAGGCACAATGAAGACCTTTGTGGCATTCTCCTCCCAAATTGGGACCTACCCAAAGCTAGAAAATTCCTTCAAGATAAGGAAGCTTATTTTTGCAGGTATTATCATTCAACCACATCAATTAATTATTTATTTATTTATTTATTTAGTTCTCGTTTGATAACGATGTCATTTTAATTTTTTGTTATAATTATTTATTTATTTATTTATTATATTAAAATTTTTAGTCAAATTTAAAAACAAAAACTACTTCTAGGGATTGTATCAATTTAAAGCCTAAACTTTCGTTAGTATATCAATTTACACCCTCTTTTAGGTTTCATTCGACCAATATCATGTGAAACTTATAAATTGAGTCAATTCAACTCCTAAATTTTCATAAGTCCATCAATTTAAACTCTTCATTATGATTGCGTGTCTTCATCCATACATTGATTTTCAAATTTGTCTAGACTTTTTTAAATGTTGATTTTACAAAATGGATAATCAGAGAGTGAATGCATGGGCAATTTTCAAAAGAAATTATGACTAAGAGTGTCTAAATTAATTCAATTATGAAAGTTTAGGAAGGTTTAATTGGTACATAATAATTATAAGTTCCCCTCAATATTTTTCCAAAGAAAATGTAATGGTAGGTATAAATTAATATACTTACACAAGCAAGGAATGAAGAAATTTAAATCATTTTCATTCCATTTAATTGTTTGCTATGCTCTTGTTTCTTAGGAAAAATATAAATGAAAAAAAAGAAAATAGCGTTTCCACTAATAATGATATATATCCATTTGAGGTTAGATGTTCCCTTCTTCATTTTAATATTAAAATATTTTTATTAAAATATTTTAATTTAAAAGTAAGTAGGAAAATTGCAAAAGAGAGAATAAAAATCTCCATCTAAACATAACACAATATAGATTGGCAGCAGAGCAGTTGGAAGCCATTGAAGGGCTGGACAAGGTCTGCAAATGGATAGAGGAGCGTGGGATTAAACGTGCGGCGGTGACGAATGCCCCGAGACCGAACGCCGAGCTGATTCTATCGATGCTTAAACTTACGGACTTTTTTCAGGTGGTGATCATAGGGAACGAATGTGAACGTCCAAAGCCATTCCCTGATCCTTACTTGAAGGCTCTTCAAGCTCTTCAACTCTCTCCTCAACATTCTTTTGTCTTTGAGGTTCATTTCTACTCCTCATTACTCTTAAATCTTATTCACTTAATTAGGGTTTGTCTTCGAGACGTTTTTCAATCGGTTTTTGTTTTTCAAACTTCGTTTTAAAAGTTAATGTCGTTATTGTGTATATACAGCCAAAGTAACTTATTATATATATTGATCATAAATTTATGATTTTGAAAGGAAGGACTAATGCATTTGTCGATCGTCAAAAAATATGTTAAATTATAAATTTAGTCATCCTTGAATTTTCAAGTACATGTTTATTTGGCTTATGAACTTGAGATGTATCTAATAAGTTCTTTGGAATTTTTGATTTGTGTCTATTTGATTCTTGAAACTATAGAGCATCTAAGAAGTTCTTAAGGTTTCTAGCTATTTTAATTTGTACCATATTGTCCCATAGGTCTTAGAAATTTCAACTCTATCGTCTCTAATAAGTCCTTAACTCATTCCACTAAAAAAAATTCATATGAGCCTATTAGACACTAAATTGAAAGTTCATGATTTTATTAGACACAAAATTTAACTTTATAATTAACATATCAAATAATTTTTAAAATTTTTGAATGGGTTAGAGAATTAATAAACACAAAATTAAAAGTTCGAATATTTTTATATTTATGAGGATTTTTAGATACAAAATTCAAGTTTATAGACCTATTAAATACTACAAACTTGAAAGTTCAGGAACTAAACATATAACCAAAGTAAAAACAAGCTCCATGTTCAAGAAAAGAAGTTCTTACTATTACATGGTCTAGATTTGTGAAGGCACATCGATAAAAGAAAAAAAAGGGTTTAAGAACGATTTGTAACGATTCGTAAAGTTTAACTAAACAGTATAAAAGATTGACGAGAACTGAAAACTTCTCAACTATAGAAACCAAATTCATAAGCACGGGATAAAATTGAAAGTAAAGAGGATAATATATTTATTGGGAACAGGATTCAGTATCAGGAGTAAAAGCAGGAGTGGGAGCTGGAATGAGAGTGGTTGGTGTGGGGAGAAGAAATCCACAAGAGTTACTAAGAGAAGCTGGAGCCAGTTTTGTGATTCAAGATTTCAATGATCCAAATCTTTGGACTCAACTACTCTTTTAACTTCCTTCATTCTATTTCCTCTAATTAATTTCCATTTCTTTCTTTTAATAATATTTTAATATCACTTTTTCTTGTTATTCTCCATGTTTTATCATTATTTAAACCACATTATTCTTCTTTTTTTCTTAAATAATATGTTCAATTGATGATGATCAAGAGTCAAATTTAACCTATATGGAACTTCATTTTTAATGTGATTGAGTTGTTGTGATATTAACATCCATCTCTTCTGTTTGTTGGTTTAGTTGTTGTTTTTAATCACTAGAAATTTTAATTTTTCTTTTTTTATTTGTAAGTGTCCAGACCAGCTTATGTGTACTTCAACTAATCTCACGAAACAATCTGGTCTTACAACATTTGGGTGTCAAGAAAGTCGTAGCATATTAAATCATAAGTAGCTAAATGGCCACTATGGATTGAAACTCTTGACTTTTTAGCCCTTTATCAAGGTCACGCCCCCTATCTACTACTAGGCTAACTCATGATGATTAATTTATAGAGATTTTTGTAATTAGATCCAACGGTTTTTGTGAGGGTGATTGTTTTAAATTGCTGAACCTTTGGAAATGTTTTCAAATATAGCAAAATGTCACTTTCTATCAATGATAGACATTGATTGACTACTATCATCTAGTCTATCAATGTTTATCATTATTTATCGGTGATAGACACTGATAGACATCTATGTGGTAGTGATATTTTGTTATATTTGTAAATATTTTGGTTCATTTTGCTATATTTGAAAACAACTTTTTTTGTGATTGTACGAGACTATTTTGACCCATTTCAATTATGTGATTTTGTTATAGGTTTTTTTTTTTTCCCTTACAACAAATGGGGTATATGTAAAGTATCACACAATATTTTCATCGATATTTTTACGTTTCTATGAGTTCAACATTGACCAAAGGATGAATCAATATTTCCATTATATCTTAGAAAAATCCACAAAACATTAAAATAATAATGATAATGATAACAAAACATCACTAATGTAAATATAATACAAATAATAATAGACATATTAACTTGCTTAAAAATCATAAGTGTTAATTTACTAATTTAAATTTATTTTTTGAAATTTTCATTTTCGTAACTTTTCCAAAAACTTCATCAACATCGACATTTTATTGATATATTATTGACATCTAGGTAAAATAAAATTTTAATATTTTTGTCAACATTGACGTTTTAATTCTTGGATATATGAAGATTTAAACATTTAAGCAAACGAAGAATACATGAATGGATGGTTTTGTAGTTATTTTCGTTAGGTTTGGACATTATTATAGTATATATGATATCTTTTTTTTTCCTTTTTTTTGAAAAAATGGTGAGGTAATTCAGAGTGATTTTCCTTATGGAATGAAGAAGTAAATTTGTTTGTTGTCATAAAAATAAATAAACAAACATTTTACTTTCATCTAAAGTTACTTATCCTTCATTTATGGAAACAAATATCTGACGACTGACATAGTAACATTAATATCATAATTGATGCTGTAAATGGTGTAAATAGTCTCAAGTAAAAATTAAATTGAGGGTACAAACAGAAGTACAAATTTAATGGAGTAATATTAAAATATTATTAATTTTAAAAAAAAAAAAAAGAAAGAAAAAAGATATTGAAATTATTCGTGAAATATATGAATAAAAATATTTTATTTTATAGGTAATTGAATTTACTACCGGACAGCGTGTAATGTGAGTGGTTGTCGACTCTTTGAAAATTGAGGATACACTTTTATTTTTCTTTTTTAAAAAAAAAAAAAAATCATTTAAAATTAACTAATTTATTTGAGGATTTTTTAACAAATAATCTTGCAACCATTTTCATCACCCTATAAAAATTAAGTCGGTCTATATATATTTCTTTGAGAAAAAAGTCGTTCTATATCTAAAATTAGATCTTAGTACTAATGATTGAATTTTGAATAATCAATTGTTATTCAGCAATGTAATTAATAGTTTTATAGACAATCTATTCTAAAATAATAATAATAATAATAAATATAGAGAATCAATTCAAAAAGGAAAGTGTTGACCAATTTAGAAAATCATTAAGAAGTCAAAGCTTTTGAATCAAACTTAAAATTAAAAAAAACAAAACAAAACAAAACAAAAGAATGCTAAATTTGATTTGGTTGTCATGGTTTTTTTCCAACAAAAATACTAAAATTTCATTTGCCCTAGTTCAACTTTTTTTTTCTTTTCAAATATAAAAAGATTAATAAAAAATTTATAAATATAGTAAAATTTCACTGTTTATCTATGATAAACTACAATAGATTGCTATCTGTGTTTATTTGTGTCATGGTAGACACAAATAGTAGTTATCGTAGATAAACAGTGATATTTTGTTACTATTTGTAAATATTTTCAACAGGTTTATTATTTATAATATTTTTTCCTTTTTTATTTATGCTTACCAATATTCCATTCTAGTTTATAAATTTTTTACATCAAAAAATATTTTAGTCATTATCGTTTATTAAAAAACTTAAGATGAGTTGTTGTTGAATATATATATATATATAGTGACAAAGGGTTAAAATAACTTATCATCAAAAGTTGTAAGAGTTAAAATAAAATATTTGAAATTTAAAAACTCAAATAAAATTTAAATAAGTGTTTTTATTACTATATTTTCAACCAAGTTGAATTTGATTTTTGACTTAATCCTTTTTTACAATAACAAAATGGCATTACTCGTACGGATAATTAAGTCAGAGTCAAATAGCCATTTTAATATTCAAGTTTAAATTTATCTTTTACTTCTACTTTATTTATTTCAAGAAAAAAAATACAACAACAAGGACTTTTCTTTTTATGGAATAATACTTCAGACTTACAACATTATTAGGTTTTGTTCTAAGTTTTGTTTTTTTAAAAAATTTAAAAAAAAAAAAAAAAAAAAGAAAACAAATGCTTGCTGACTAACTTTTTATCTTTATTCTATTTCCTAATTTAATTCTAAAGATGTTTTAAGGAATGTGGCATTACTTGGGTTTAATCATTTAAAATTTTTTTTGATAGATTTAATTTATTAAAATTGATTGATATAGTTTTTAATTGTAGCAACCATTTTAGAAAGTTTTTTTTTTTTTTTTTTACAACAATGATGAGGAACCCTCACACCTCTAGTATGGAATGTCATGTCCTTAACAAAATATGTTGTTACCTCAAATTATTTAGCTTGAAATTAAATGATGAATGATAATGGTGAATTCATTTAAAAAAAAAAAAAAAAAACTCAATCCAAATGTAATTTAGTAGATTATAAAGGTATCGATTATCATTTCAAAGGCTATTAGGAACATTTTGAACTAAAAAAATGAACCAAATATTAAAAAAAAATGCACATGTAAATATAATAATGTTTCGTTTATTTTTAGTTGTGTTTTTAAAAGAAATAATAAGGTCAAACAAGTTTTCATTTTTAAAAGAAATAGAAATATATTTTTAAATACGACTTCTAAATCCTAAGTAGAGCATTTTTTTTTCTAAATGGATTAGAATTCAGAAAATACATTTAAAATATTGAACAAACTTGCACAAATAATTTGTTATATTATACTAAATAACACTAACATCATTCCCTCACACAACATTAGCTTAAGTTTTGTTTCATTTCAATATCTACAATTTAAAAAAGTTAATGAATCATTTAAATTCTTTTTTGCTATTCTATTATCATTTATTTTACATATGGACGAAGTATTAATATTCTAATGTGATTATATATTGAAATTAAATATCTTTTATATTTGTGTGTATATGTATGGGTGATTTTGACAATTTAAATGAAAAAAATAGAAGTTTTTTTTTATTCAGGTTGTTTTTGTGTTCAAATTTAAATTTATGTTTCTTTGTTTTTTCGATTTTAATTGAAAACAAAACGAGTGACTGAATAATGTGAAAAATCACACTAACATAATTTTAATAGATAAACTTAGTGTGTATATTTGGAGAGTAAAATATAAAGGATAATGACGAAAATAATGATTATGTAAAAGTTAATTTATAGCCTAAATAAAAGAAAGCTACAAATTCATGGACTAAAACATTGATTACATTTATATATATATATATATATATATTTAATTTGACTTTCATCCTTTCGCAAGCCTTGAAAATTTAACACCTTATTTGGATCAGATGATAAAGACAATATTCCATTTCTTTCATGTCTAAACTATATAATATAATATGTTTTTTGCTTTTTGCTTTTTTACTTGATGTGATTCTTCACTTAATTTTTAGATATACAAATTAGCTAAACAACTTGGAGGGAAAAGAATCTAGCAAATTAACATAGGACAAATGAATTTCTAATTCACGTCAAACAGAAAGTATTAAATTTTGAAAATTTAGAACCACAAATATTATAGTAAATCCATATATAAATTGTATAGGTTATTTCCTTGTTGCTTAGTGTCCATTTTTTTTTAACTAAAATTATTTGCATTATTGTTTTTTTACTTCGCTTCGACATTTTTATTCATATTGATATTTAAACTACTTTTGATTATAAATATATAGTTCAAATCAGGAATATATTATTAAAATAAACATAATTCAATTGGCATAAAATTTTTACTATTAACTTTGTGGTTAGAGATTACTTTCAATTCTCTCATTCCATATAGCGTAAGAAGAATGGAAGAAATTAGATCATAACTTTATAGTTTAAAAAACAATTTGGGATTTACAAGGCAGTATCGTCTAAGAGTTGTTACATTTTTATGTCAATCATAATCCAAATAATTCATAAATATTTATTGATTAATTTCAATTATTTTTGTAGTTATCTACATAATATTTTTTTTTATATTATTATTTTATCAATATTTCTCATAAATTATATCTATCAACATAAACATCTCAAGTCATATTTCTTTAATTTTCACGTCCAATCCTAAACTTCAATAAGAATGTTATAATTTTGATTCTCAATTTATTTACTTTTTTAGTTGTAATGAAAAAAATTGTGTACAATCATCGTTGACTCGTTAAATTTTCACAAAACAAAGTTCCAAAAAATATATGCTAGACCAATGTTTAAATTAACCATCGAAATTAATAAATTTCAACCAAATTTTTTTAAACTCTGATTTTTTTTTTCTCTAGAATTGTATTGATTTCATGTTATACATATGTATTTAATTCTTGAACTCACAATAAAACTTTTCTTAACAATATTTGAAGCAGAAATGTATTAAGGTGTTAAAATTACAAAATATCTTCGAGTTTAGGCTTTAGATTAAAATATTTAAATAAAATGATTAAAATATTTAAATAAAATCAAAAGTTTAAAGTTAAAATTGATACAACTTAATAAGTTTAGGGTTGTTTTCAAATATACCAAAATGAGCTGAACTATTTACAAATATAGAAAAATTTCACTATCAATAGACTTCTTTCGTATAGAAATCTATCGCGGTTTATCACTAATAGACAGTGAATTTTTCCTATATTTATAAATAGTTTGATATTTTGTCTATTTATAATAATTTTCCATAAGTTTAGAGTTATAATAAATATTTGTTTCTTTTTTTATAGGAAAAAGATAGTTTTTATTACAAATATAATGGTATTTTAAACATGAGAAACAAAGATTAAGATTTATTATTTGAAAAATAATAATAAGAAAAAAACTGAAATAAGAAAAGACACATATGAAAAATAAAATATACAATATTTGCGTGCATTAAATGGTTTTTTTTTCAAAATTGTTTTATTTTTAAAATAAAATCTTTGAAAATATATATCATAGTCACGCTCAATAAATGATTTTTTTTTTCAAAACCCACCCATGAAAATCACGTGAGCTATAATACAAACTATATATGATGTTTTTTTTTTACATTCTATTTTCAAAATCAAATATATACGGGTGTATTTCAAATAATTTGAAGATGTCATCTATCTTAGTATAATATACATGTGTATAAATGACAAAGTATGTGAAATACATATCTCAATTTCAAATATATACATGAAAAAGAATGTAGAATATATATATTTTAATAGAAACGAGACCAAAATCAAAATATGCAATATATATTATATAACAACCTTAAATTTGTACTTGCTCTAAATACATCTGGAAATAGCCTCTATATATTTGAAATAACATTACATATATTTTGAATTAGGGATTTTGAATTTTAAGTCAAAATTCAAAATTTATAAAAGAAAAATTTGTGACAAATTTGTAACTAATTGGAAAAAGAATATCTTAAAAAAAAAAAAAAAAAAATATAAAAAAAAAAAAAAAAACTCTATAAACAAAAAAAGACACATTTATAATAATTGGAAAAAAATATACTTTAAAAACACAAACTATTCTTTTTCCATAATTTAACTATAAAATAATATAAAAATCAAATATGAGAGGATGTACCTATTATATTCCTTAATTGTAGGAATAGATACCATAGTAGTTAATAAATAAAACAAAAAATTATTGAATTACAACCCTAATTTAATAATGATATATATAGTACGATTAATGTTTATTATAAAAAATAAAATTTGTAAATATTAATATTAAATTCAAATTGATTTTTTTTATTATTTTAATTATAAAATAATATGAAATTCAATATGAGAGATAATGTACCAAAAAGTTAAAATTGTCTCGAAATTATGCAGAAATCTAATTTTGAAATATGCTAAAATTTAATATATTTGTGAAATATTGTTTGTGAAGTAGGTTAATTTTAAAGATATTTTATTTAATTATGGTTAAATTAAAAGTCTCTTTTTTGTTTTTTTTTTAATATTTAATAAATTCTTAAATAATTTGAATTTTATGTCTAGTAATCGCAACATCTCAATTCTTGTTTTTAGGGGTTCTGTAATTAAAAAAAAAAAGGTTAAAAATTCAAAGAATAAATTTGTAATTTCAAAATGTCATGAACTACATTTGAAATTTAACCTTTATTAATTAATTTAGTTTTTTTACTGTTTAGGGGTTCAAGGTAGATTTACCGTATCCAAAGTAATTGGTGAACGAGGGGCCCACACAGTGTGCTGTCTCGGTCTCACGTTTCTTTATATTTTATCGAAGATTCCAAATATTCTTTTAACCTTCTAATTCCACAAAACGCCAATAATACTATTAGATAAGACAACAATTATATTAAAAAAACACACACACACACACAAATCATATATTTTAAAACAAAATTATTTTCTTTACTATTTTTTTCTACATTCTTTTTTCTTGCTTCATTTATTTTAAAATTTCAATGCTATTCTTCTTTCTTAGATTTGAAAAGAAATAGCGTTAGTTGAATGATTAAGTTTGAAATTATTTTTTAAATATTAGTGTTGAAACTTTTAAATAATATGTTTTGGTCGTTCAACTTTGTATAAGAATTATTTGTCTTTATTATTAATTGTTTGACACAATTTTATAATGATTGAATTCGATATCTATTTTACTTAAATTTATTTGTCGCTGACTTTAGCTATATATATTGATTTAATGTTTTCAACATATTTTCAAACTACAAAATTTAGAAGTTAATTGTTCTTATTTTTATTTACACAGACAAAATCAATGTTAGAAAAATCATAAAAATAATTAATCTCATAGTTAACACTTCTAGTTTTAGTTTTCTTCCTCTAACATTTTTTTTTTTTTGAATGGAACAATTAAATTTGTTTCTTATTGCTTTTCTTTATAGATTTTTAAACGTTTTAACCATATTAACTTAGAATTTTTAAAGACTACAACAAAAAAGAGTAAGATCAAAGTTGACTAAGACTTAAATAACTATGAAAAAATGAGAACAAGATAAATAATAATAATAATAAGAAGAAGAAGAAGAAGAAGGAGAAGAAGAAGAAGAAGAAGGAATATATATATTTTTTAAAATATGTATAGATTAAAATTTAAGTCGTTGAACTCATTTATTCATAGCTTAATTGGAAGAAATCTTAAGGAGAATTTAATTTATTAGTCTACTTTTTAACATTATCATCTTTGCATCATCTTATTTATGTGTAATTCAAATATAAACATTTTATTCTCGATAATCTTAAGCATTTTTAAGTTATATATTCTAATCTTATCATTTTCAAAACATATTGATACTAATCTAATGACTGATCTTTAGTTTCAACCATTTGAATATCTTGTTTCATGTTTTTAAGATAAAGTATATTAATTTAAATAACTTTTCTTCATTTTCTATGATTAGATCAATAATTATCACATTTAGGAACGAATATACAATACAATTCTTAAGTCTTTCTAGAGAATATTACAAAACATAGACAAATTAAGAACTTTCAATTTTGTAAAAAAAGGAATTTTGTTATTGAACTTTCAAGTATTTTCTTATTTTAATTTTAGTCTATATATAGAGAGACCATAATAAAGGTCATATAATTAAAGTACTTGTTATTATTTTATTGTCTACTTTCGGTCATTGGTGTTAAAGTCGATTAATGAATTTAAAAGAATTAACCTTAATCATTTCTCATTTCTTTTTCATCACTATCAAAACTAATTAAAAGAAATCACATAATAATTATTTTCGAATGAATTTTTTAAAATCAACGATTGGCTCAAAACACATTGCACGAGTTAGAACACATAATCTCCTAAACCACCTAATTTGACACGCTCAATCACCAATTGATCCAAAAATGTAAGAATATGAATGACGGACAATTCAATATTGAATCATTAAAAAACAAAAGTGAGCTAGTGAAAATTTAGAAGTAAAGGTATAAATATTGAAATTTAAGGACCAAATAAAAAAAAAAAATAAGAATATAGTATTTTTAAAACTTAAAAATCAAACAAAAGAGATGGAAATGGTATATTTTGTTTAGACAAGATTTCAGTAAACTGTCTGTATTGTTTTGTTAATATATATATAAACACACATACACATATTAATTACACATGCTAATAAGCTATGACTCTCCAAAAGGAAAAAAGAGCAAAAGTGTAAATACCAAACTCAAATATAGAAAAGGAAAAGGCAAAGAGTGAAACAAAATCAAAGAAATAAACAAAAAAAAAAAAAAAAAAAAAAAAAAAAAAATAAACTT
>QLSR01000390.1:845573-951547 GCA_031780015.1 Citrullus colocynthis | reverse complement strand
TTTTTTGCCTTTAGAGCGGTTTGTTGTTTAACTTAAAGTGATTACTCTCAAAACACACGTTGTTTGGATTTGTTTCATGTGGACTATATATGTTTTTTTTTCAAATTTTGTTGGCTAAATTTAGGTTACCATAATTTCATGGAAAACATTGTTTTTACCGTAGTTCTTGGAGTTGTGTCAATTTTTTAAATTTGAGGTTCAATTTAGGTTGCATTTGGTCATTGAGTTTTCAAATTCAACCATTTTACACCCGAAGTTTGCTTTTGGTAGAATCATAGGTTTAAGGTGCTACCAAAAAAGCAAACTTTAAAAGTAAAATTGTAGAGCTTTAGTACTTAGGGACCAAAATGCAATATGTCGTTACCGAACATCTAGGATGAAAAAAAAAGGTAAAGAAAAATAGAGGACAAAAGGATTAAAAAAAAAAAAACATTCAAATTAATGGAAAGTTATTATAGTATTCATTTGATTTCAACCTTTTGTATAATATATATGTGTTATTCCCTACGTATACAGAAGTGTATTTATACACATGGGATATTTATGCATAAACAATTAAAATATAAAATTCGAACGAATGCTCTAAATTGATTCATTATTGCATAATTTTAGAATTTTAATTGACATAATTATTAGTTAATTTGGAATTTTAAATGATAAACACCCGAAGTTCAAGACTACAAACTAATCTTTTTCTCTAATTTTATTTTACATGCTAACTTGAGCCTATAACTCAAATGAGTTAAAGCAAATGTCCTCCACTAAGAGATTAGAGGCAAAACTTTTATGTTTATGTTTAATAGGTTTATGAATTTTCAATACATATATATATTTTTATCTTGTATAAGTTGTTGATGTGAAAATCCGAATAGGAAAAAAATTAATTTATCCAATCTTCACGTGACAACAACTGTAAATTTGCAAAATAGAAATATATGCACACCAGACAGGCTCTAATACCTAAGTAAAGCGTACGTAAAGAGTGGCAAGTTAAGAATTTGAGTATCATAATGGACTTGCACCTCCTTGGAGTTAGGTATTATGTTATATTTATAAGTGTAGTTAATCTACGTCTTCTTCAATAAGGTTTTAATGCTTCATAACGATTGTTCATCCACTCCTCGAGTCAAGAGATGGGAGGGGCATCTTTAGTTTGACATTTTCAAAAAGAATTTTAAAAAGTGGAAAGAACAATACTTTTTAACATCATTCTCAAATAACACAGCATCTTTTTTTATTTGGTAGAGAGAGAGAGATAGAGAGAGGAATGAAGTTTAAACAGTAAACCCAGTTGTGAAGAATCATAATGAATGGTTTTGATGAAGTTTCAACAACACATTAAAGAGAGAGAAATGAAGAGTTATATATATATAATTGCAAGCCATGTGAAGATGAAATTGAAGAATAAGAAATTTGAAATGAACAGATTTCTACCACATTTAATTTAATAACAACAAAACAATATAATATAACATAATATAAATATATAACCTTTTCTTCTTCTTTCTCTTTCCCACTATCTCCACTTCCAACCATTGCATTCAATTCCTCTTTTGCTTTTCTTTTAATGCTTCCTTTCAAAATAAATAGGTTTTTCAATACCTCTCTTCTAACAATCTCCTGTGTTGACCATCATTAGTATAGTAGGAGACAACAACAACAATAATATATATATATATATACCCTCCTTTTTCTATATGAAAATAATTGAATAAATTTTTTACTTCTTTTTAGAATAAAAATTTAAATAAATGATTCGAGTAACCTGAACTAATCCAATCCAAATGTTTTATGATAGGGTTGAATTCATCTTTTTAATAAGGATTATTTTGGGTTGAAGAAATTTACAATCCGAACAATTAGGTTGAACCTAAAACGTCCTTTAGTCCAACCCGAACCACGAACACTCCTAATTGCTCGTGTGGTGTGATTTTATTCAACTTTCTCACTATAACTTCTACATATACCTACCACATCTTTTCCTAACATATTGTTTGTGGTTTTCTCTATCTCCTAATTTAACGCGTTTGTTGCATAAAATAATTCTAGAATATTAGAATTGACTATTGAGAATAGTTACAAAATCACCTTTACGTATTTTTTATTTAAAATGAAACGTAGGAAAAAAACTTTATTTTGGTTTATTTTAGTTATCTGTATTTTTTAAATATTTATTTTGATACTTTTACTTTCAACATTTTTCATTTTAGTCCTTTATTTTTTAAAATAAGAATATTTTAGTCCAACCACTTTTGTCCCTTTGTTTTCATCGAAGTATGCACTTGAATTTCTTTATATGGAACCATAAATTTTGTATTGAAGTGTTTCATTGTATATAAAATTTTTGTTAAATATACTAACTAAAATTGACAGTCTCAAATAACCTTTTTCTATTAATTTTTTTTTAAAAAATAATCCCAATGTTCTAAAGCGCTCGGTGAATTAAATAAAAGATTTCTCAGACAATCACTTCTTATCTTTATTTTCTAAAAGAACAAACAAAATTTTAAAATTTCCATCACCTTCAAATTAATTTCAGCAACATTTTTTTACACTAAAAAGTGTTTTCTAAGGGAAAAAAAAAAGGAGAAATATTTAAATGATCTTTAAAGAGTGGATCCATCAAATTAATTATTGAGTGTGTGGTACGAATACGGTCTCGTCTTGGCAAAGCAAACCCAACAAAGGAATTGGCAACTATGAATTTGCTTATTGTTGTTATATTATCCCTTTTAGAAAGTGGGTAGATTTGGCATCATTTACATCTTGAAATACCAAACAAAATTTTAATTGAAATTAATAATAATTAATATTGGGTAAGATTCAATTTCTTTTAGATGTGGAACCCATAGGACTTAGGTCTTATTTGTCTTTATTGGCATTTGATGCACTATGTTACCTACTTCAAATTAATCCACTTAATGTAACACCCACTAACAAAATCATGTGTGCTTCATCTTCATCACATTTTACATTCTAATTTTCACTTAAGTAAATAAATGGAATGTGAATTTCATACTTGGATTTATCTTAGGATTAAAACATATCTTTAAGTCGATCTTTTATAGTTTGTCTTTTCAGAAATTACTGTATTGTTTATTTTTTAATTATCTATTTTTTTTAATATAAGATTTGAATCTTAGACCTTTTAACAATATTACAAGTTCTATGTAGATTGGTTAGGGTCTCTAATTAAAAATAAAAAACATAACAAATATTTCTTTAATATTTGAATATTATTTTGTAATCAATTCATATAAATGAGCACATGATGGATTACATATAAATTTATGTTGTATAAAGTCCAATTGCTCAATTCCCTAGGTTGATTTCAAGCATACTTTGGTACTTTGATAAATTTTGTCTATTCACTCATTTTAAAGTATATGACTCAGAGTATTATATTTCTAGAAATACAAAAACCAAATAAAACATTATAAAAGCCATAATATATAAATATTAAGAGGGATTGTAACACTAACTAATGAAAAGATTATTTGGAAAATAGAGTATTTGCACAGCTGCACTTGAAATCTAGTTCAAACTAGATATGCTAAAGAATAACGAAACTAGAGTTTTTGAACTTCTAATGGGCAGTTCTCCCACAAAAATCCATGCATGCTAGAAATGCATATAAATTAATTTTTGTGATTAACCACTATGTCAAATAGTGGTCGGTAAGGGCTAGTAAGTTAGGAGTTTTACAAGAATAATTTTAAGTCATGCAGCTCACCTACAATCTAGTGTTCTACAAGTCTCCTTAACAATCAAATGAGGTAGATTAGACAATTTGTTTCGAACACTCGTGAATACAGTATATATATTTCACATAGTTCTTGAAGTCACCCAGCTTTGAGGAACTCAACATTCCAATTTTTGAAAACAACATAAACAACAACCTCAAACATGGAAATAGGGCAACAAACTATAGCGAGAAGTTTCTCATTATAAATATATATGAGGATTATCCAGGCTATAAGAAGGAATAAATAACCTTATTTAATCTATTACTCAAAGTTGATAAAATCAATTCAAAGTCACTTCTAAACATGCCTAAATTCCTGTAAAGGTTCCAAATGGCAAATACGCAAACTGTTTCGTCATCTTCACTGACTTTTCGACATGGTATTGGCCATTCCAAACTTACAAGGCCACAATTCACAAGCTGTTTTCATACTGTCATGAAACTAAGTAAATCATTGGACATCATGAATGCCACAGAAGAGTAATAATTCAAGACTAAACTATTTAATTACAAGAGGTTTTATATCAAATGAATGGCCTTTTCTAATAATGAGCTTGAACCAAATGAATGGTTGGACATACCTGCGTACCGGGAAGACTTCGTCTCCGGTTTCTGTCTATCTCGAATTTGTTAACTAGGATATTGTAAAAAAATTGGAGACTTCAGTCAGATAAATCTGTGCTGAAAAATTACTCAAAAATCATGACCTACATTCTGGCTGCATCAGATGGTCCATCAACAAAGGGAACTCTCGTCATGGGATTCGGCAGTTCTGTTTCGCCTTCTTTGTGCTTTGGATTCATCAATATAGTTTTGATATAAATAAGTCACAAAACCCCATATCGCGAGAAGCAAAGCAATGATCTTCACACCATTCATCTTGTCATGGAAAACTACAAGAGCTGCAAGGGGCGTAACAGCTAAGGAGACAGTACTGATTGCATTGGAGAAGAGAGAAGACACAATGAAAATCAACCCAACGACCCCAACCGAACATGTCTGCCAAGCCACGGCTGTCCCCACTAAAGTCAACACATATGAAACTCGACCTGTACCGAAACCTGCCATTTCTTGAGGCAAACTCTTCCATTCCCCGCTAGCGAAAAGAGCAACAACCGAAACAATTGTGGCAACCAAGGACGTATAGATTTGCATTTCCAAAACCACAGAAAAGGTCTCCCTCTTCAAAACCTTTTGAAAGGTAAGCTGCATAAGAGAAAGCAGTAAAGAGTATAATGCTGAAGCTCCAAGGGAACAAATGAATCCAACAAAATATTTCGACTTAGAGACTCCAGCAGGACGTTCTGAATCATCGTTGACAGCTAAAAGTGCAGAAGACAAGGAAAGTATAATCACAGAGTTCGAAATTAAAATCGTGAACTTTTGAGAGTTGATGAAGTAGGAGAAAACTGAATTGAAAGCCAATTGGCTAGCACAAACTAGTGAGTAAGTGGAGGCAGAAAGGTATAAGAGCCCAGTTGAATACAACCAGTTATCAAGAGCTATAAGCGATCCAAGAGAAAAATAGATCAACAAAAGAATTAGAATGGAAGGTGGGTTAGCAGAAGTCGAAGTATCCTTGGTGGAACGGAAAAGGAAGAGCGGAATAAAGAGGACTGGGAAGGCAGCAGTTTGAACAATGGTTGCCATCCATTTACTATTTCCACCTTTATCATAGTAAAATCTCCCAAGTAAAACAGCAGCAGCTTGACCCACAATGAGAAAAAAGATGTTGAGTGCCACCAAGAACCACCATTGCCAGCGTTTTAGATTAGCTAAAGGCAGTTCATTAACAGAAGTTCCCTCTTTATCCAATATTGGTTGTTGGTTATCTGTGTTTGATATTAGAAAAAACAGTTAGTCCAAAGTAAGGAAAGAAAGCTCCCAAATAAGAAACTAGGTTGGTTTTTGAAATCAAATCAAATAGAGAATTGAAAAGACATTGCAAACAAAGATATATCGGGTGAAAAGAACAGTCATTGAGGAACTATTTTAAAGCTTTAACAAAGACATCAAAATCTATGGGAAGCAGCACAAACACGAACACGAGATACAAACATGAATATGATACAACATAGACAGGATACAAAGTTATTTTTAGTCAAATCTAAGACACAGATACATTCTTTTTGTAGTTGGATCTTCAAGTTTTTGGAATACCCCAAATTCTACTTGAGTAGCGTCCAAATCTGGGTGAATAAGTTGAGAAACTTACACACTTATCTGCTTAAAAAAAATTAAGAGTGATGTATTTCTCTCTACTCTTTAATCTTATATCACTAATTATGTCTATTTATTATGTTCAATAAATGTTCAATGTGTGCCAAACAAGCATTACACTTGTATTCAATTCGTACGACTATTGTCTACACATGTTTAATGCACTAACATGAATCGGAGTGTCAAACTAAAGTGTCACTATTTCATTGACTCAATGGAAAAAGGCAGTGTCCACAAAGTGAAAAAGTTTCAAGGAAATATCATCAGTGAGGCAAAATGGGAGAGGTTAAAAGAAAAAACTCTCGACAATTCTGCACATGAAGGCAATGGTAATACAACAAGTTTCAGTCTCACATCACTATTTTTCTTTTCATAGTTCAGCAATTGTAGGGGTGGAGCATTGAAATAATCGACCATGGAGATAGTAAACTAGTGCCTTCATCCACTGAACTATGCTTGAATTGAGATTCCAACCTCACTCTTTTCAAGAAGCAGAGCAAGACGTCCATATAATTTAGAACCCAAAATGTATTGCATTAAAACTAAGTGAACAAGTCATCTGAGCATCACAAAGGAACAGTATAAAATCCAAAAAAAAAAAAAAAAAAAAATCCTGAAAGAATCATTCTTCATAAAGGAATGAACAAATTGCTAACAGAGCTGCTTTGATCAAATCATTGAAATATTTCATCAGGAATTAATAATAAATGGGACAGAAACAAGATTTGAGTATCACTCCAAACAACTCAAGCCCACACTCCCTAACACAAGAAAACAGTAAGCCATGAAAGTCAAGAACCTAACGAAAAGACCCAGATGGAAAACAAGGCAAATCTCAACTCAATTGGGCTTCAGAATCGTACACATAAAGAAAAAACTGAAATCTAAGCTTCGAAATTCCCCAGACTTATCTTAATTTCTCGATCATTTTAAGCCACCCCAAGTTAAAATCATATCTAAATAAATCATTATACTAATTGAAAAAAGGAAAAAAGGAATCGAATAATCGAGAGAGAGAGAGAGAGAGAGAGAGAGAGAGAAACCTGTCATGATGTTGAAATCGGAAGCTCTGCCTCTGAAAGAAGATAACCGAAGAAAGCAAATTAGAGAAAAAAAAAAAAAAAAGGAAAAAAGCTAAAAAAGGGTTTTTGCTGTAACAACAGAGCCTTTTCTTTTGCTCTTTTTCCTCTTTTTGCTTTTTAAGAGATTGATTTAATTTAATATTTGATTTACCATTAATTAATGCATTTTGTCACGTGAGGCACTTAGAAGTTGCCACGTGTGCATCATTCAAATGACCCTCTAAGGAGTCAAAATTCTTTTGAAATTAATTCTCAAATTAATTTGTAAATTTGTTTTTATTAAAACTTTACTAAACGGTAAATTTTATGTAATTTTTCTAGCAGTTCCAATTTCATGGTTAGTTTAACAAAGTTTATGCTTTATTCTTTGTGGATGGGCTGATGGGTCTTTGGCCTTGAAATTCAAGATGGGTAAAGCTTATGACTATATTGAGTGACATTTTGTGGAACATATTATGAAGAGAATGGGGATTGATGAATGTTGGGTACAATTAATTATGGATTGTATTTTTTTTTTGTTATGATTAATACGGTGTCTGAGGTCATATCATCCTATTCAACGGCTCCGGCAAAGGGATTCACTTTTTCCGTATCTCTTTATTCTTTGTATTGAAGGTTTA
This sequence comes from Citrullus colocynthis, assembly GCA_031780015.1. Lineage (NCBI taxonomy): Eukaryota > Viridiplantae > Streptophyta > Magnoliopsida > Cucurbitales > Cucurbitaceae > Citrullus > Citrullus colocynthis. Next base: position 943,880 of record QLSR01000390.1, on the reverse strand, counting down.
TCATATGCATTACATTCTGTCCGTTCAGATTAGTCTTCATGGTCCAGCTATTTTACACTTATTTTTTTTTGCTGATGATAGTTTGTTGTTCTTTAAAGCATCTGTTTTAGAATGTTGCCATTTAAAGCGAATCCTTATTGCTTATGATTGTGCTTAAGGGTTAATGTATGATTTTTTGTAAATCTGCTATGTGTGTTTCACCATATGTTCCTATGAATCATGCTCAGTTTATGTGTGGAATTCTAGGTGTGAACTTGGTTTTTGATTTTGGTTCATGTTTCCTGTTTGCTTTCTCTAGTAGCAAAGGAAGGGATCTGAGAAGATTAAAGGAGAGGGTGAGACAGGTGGTTCGGAAATAGTCATTTTTTCTAGTGGTGGGGAGGAGATTATTTTAATAAAGAGTGTAGCTTAGGGTATACTTGCTTATACGATTAGTTATTTTAGGTTACCAAGGGGTTTTTGTAATGATTGGATTTGGAATATTAGTAGGTTCTGGTGGGGTTCATCGGAGGAGTCTCGTAGGCTTTATTGGAAGAAGTGGAGCTTTGTGTGTTTATCGAAGGAATTAGGTGGGCTTAATTTTCGTGATATGGAGAGTTTTAATTAGGCTCTTCTTGCTAAACAAGTCTGGTGAGTATTGAAAAATCCCTCCATTTTGCTCTCTAAGGTTTTGAAGGGGTGGTATTATCCTGCATCTTTGGTTCTTGAAGTTTTCGGCTCTAACCTCGGACTCGTTTTTCTAGTGTGGAACCGAGACCTACAAAAGCATATATGAAAACAGAACACAGAATCTAACAGAGACCCAAAAGACCTACGAAATAGACACCCATGATTGCAGGTTTGAAAACAGAGGTCAAAACCCATGGACGAAAACTAGATGCTCCACGAGCTTCAAAATACATATTTGGAACCAAACAAACTAACTGACCTGATTGAACTGAACCAATCCAAACTAATTGAAACCAACCAAATAAAAAAGAACCAAGCCGGGTTTTTTTTCCTATAAAAAAATTTAAACAAAATCGTACCAAAACCCATGATGCATTTGATTCTTCCACTAATTAGAAAGATGAAAAACATTTAGTTTTTAAAAATTAAAGGGTGTCAATATTTTTAAAAATCAAGCAATATGTGTATGTATATAAATGAAATAGTTTTTAAAAATTTGTTTCTAATTTTGGAATTTGATTTTTTCTAAAGACGAATTTGATTCTTCCACTAATTAAAAAAATGAAAAACATTATAAAAAATTGAAAAAAAAGATAGACTTAATCTTTAAAATAACGAAATAATTATAAGAAAAGTCTTAATTTTACTGTATATATATATACATGTATATATATTCTTTTACATCTCAATCATTTACATGATTTGACTTTGAAGATGTCCAAGCTTCAGTCTTCTTCTTCTATTCATTTTTGGAGAAAAATACCAAATCATTTAAAATGTATATAGAGAAAATTTTAACCCAATCAACACGGAGGTGGTGCATTAAAGACTTTATGAATTGGATTGATGGCACTTTATAGACTATAATGAAAAATTTCGGTTGAAATCTCAAAATTTTGGTAGCGGGAGAACTTCAATTTTTTCCCAATTTCTCGAAATTTTGAAATTTTGAATTTTTTTAAGCAATTAGGATGTATTTTCAAACTTTTTCTATTAAATTTTCACATCATTTCACCTCAAATTTGAAGATGTGAATTTTGCTTTTTTTTTTTTTTACTAGCCAAAAGACTTTGAATAAATAAAATAAAAATCCATAATTCATCTTATAAATACTTTCACCAAACCACTTTTCTTTCCATTACGTTGTGTTATGTTTAATGTTATGCTTTTTTGTATTCCTATTATATTTAATGTTATGATTTTTATATCCTTATTATCTTATGTAAGTTTAATGCTATGATTTTTTATTTTGTATCAATAAACAATTTATAATTATTTTATAGGTAAATGTTTCATGTTCTTTATATTTGACATTATTTTGTAATTATTTTTCCATTTCTTTTTTACATTAGGCTTTCCCATCGGCATTTAGACAAATATTTTACAATATACATTAGATTTTTTTTTTCTTTTTTGATGAAAACCTAAATGTTGTCTTACTCTATAGAAATGAAGACTAAAAATCGTCAATTATAGTCTAATTCAACTACAATCAAAGTTTCATTAACTAATTATAACAATTTCCATCAATTTTCACAAAGTTTCCCAAATTTTTCATTAATATCGATATTTCCATAAAATCGTTACCTTGATATTTCCATTGACATCGATATTTCGACTTGGCTCTAAGACTAATCTTGTCTCCAAGTTTCAAAAAGATAATATCATACACACCCTTTTCTCAGTGGAATTTTGGTTATGAATTGGGACCTGATGAATATATATTTGTATAATTTATTTTACAGTGTTTATATTAAAAATTCAACGAACCCTACGACTCCTAAAAAACCAGCTAAACCTAGAGTTGGATTGGGTTAGAACTTATATTAATGATACCTATTATATATATGTATAATGTATTATTATACAATATACTTCATATTAATTATATCATATATAATTAATACAAATATATATCCTTTAGTTAATTTGAACAATTCAAACTATTCTTTCAAACTTTGATCCTTGTTATTCTATAATAAACTAGTAGGGGACCTAATAGATCTACAAATTATAAGCTTCAATGATTCGAGATTAATTAGTTAAACTTTTTAATTAAATTAATCATCATTCATTAACTATAGGACACTCATAGTTGCACGCTTATGCATTGTAGATAGCTAGGTCAAATTACTATTTTACCCATGTAAATTACCTTGCTCCTTAAGTGCCACTGAACCTCTAATGAACAATCTTGTTTATGGTCTAACCATAAATAAGGTCACTCTTGGGCCAATGAGAGGGTGAAGTCTCATTGTTCAAGTCCCGGAGTTAGCACTTAAGAGAACAACTTATCTACTTACTCCAAAGGCGGAAATGAGTAAATTTCATCTTGTGTAGCTGTGTTTCTAGCTCCCCACTCAGTCTTGTCTCCAAAATGGTACGCTTATTGAGTCGACGACTCGGGCCATTCTCAGCCATACAAATCAAGGACGATCCCCATGAGCAGAAGCTCATAACTTACTCAGGATTGAAATCGACTTACTCAGAATTGAAATCAAGTTACATAGTTATCATTTGAAATATTAATCTTTTCAATTAACGACGTTATAAAGAGAGATTATGTATCTCATGGTTCAGTCTTATACAAACTCATTGTATAGAATACTCCCACTCACATGTCTCTTGGTACCGATATAAGACATCAAACCTTATCCATATAACCTTATCCATATATTATAGACATGTTAATTTTTTACTTGAACACGATTCACTTGGTATAATTGAAAACAACCCTATTTTATTATTATTATTATTATTTTTTTATAATTATTTTGTACTTTAAGAGGAAGATAAAAGAAGGAAAAGATTGAGCACGCCATTGATGAAAGCATTGTGATATGACAGTGAGTATCAAGTAATTAATTTCATGGTTGTAGTTTATCGTGGTCTTCTCATTGGACTAATTTTACAGGAGGGATTCCCAGTTCCATTGGTGAAGCCAAGGCCTTGAGGTACTTAGACCTTAGTTTCTGCAACTTCAATGGTGAAATTGCTGAATCAATTGGAAACCTTACACAACCTCCTAATCTCCAAATCCATCCGAATCCTTTCATGGGTACTGAGGTACCCAATTGTGTTTTCAACCTCACCACAGAAGCTTCCTCTAATTCATTTTCAAATGCTTGTTCACATAGACTTTCAAATCTTGTTCATGTGGACTTGATACATAATTCATTCACTGGTGCCATACACTCTTGGCTATATTCCTTGCCTAACTTAAATTACTTGGGTCTCTCTGATAACCAATTCTCTAGTAATTTCATGAGGGATTTTAGATCCAACTCATTAGAGTATCTTGATTTAAGTTCTACCAACTTGGAAGGTGAAATCTCAAAGTCTATTTACAGGCAAGTGAATCTTACACTTTTAAATTTGAGGCCCAACAATTTGAGTGGGGTTTTGAATTTGGACATATTGTCGAGAATCACAAGTCTATTGAGGCTTGACGTTGCCAATAATACCCAACTTTCAATATTCTCAACTAATGCTAGCTCCTCGAATCTTGAATGGATTAGTATGGCATCCCTCAAATTAAAAAAAAAAAATCCCTTTCTTTTTGAGAAATCTGAACAAATTGAAAGACCTAGACCTTTCAAAAAATCAAATTGGAGGGAAAATTCCTGAGTGGTTTTCTGAATTGGGAGGTTTGAGTGACCTGGATCTATCTCATAATCTTTTTGTCCTCAGAAATAGAGCTGCTCCTCGCTATGCCTAATCTGGAGAGGGTCTATCTTGATTTTAACTTGTTCAATAAGCTACCTGTTCCCATGTTGCTGCCATCAACAATGGAATACTTCAGTGTTTCAAATAATGAGGTTAACGGAAATGTCCATCCTTCAATCTGTCAAGCCACCAATCTTACTTATCTTGATTTGTCACATAATAGCTTGAGTGGTGCACTTCCATCTTGTCTCTCCAGCATCACTAATCTAGACATTTTGTTATTGAAAAGTAACAACTTTTCTGGAGTTATTCCCATACCACCAAGGATTCAATACTATATTGCTTCAGAAAATCAGTTCATTGGAGAAATCCCTCTGTCAATCTGCCATGCAATTAATCTTCGAATTCTCAATGTGTCAAATAATCGCATGAGTGGAACAATTCCACCATGTCTCGCAAACATCACTTCACTTTCAGTATTGGATTTAAAAAGTAACAACTTTAGTGGTACACTTCCAACATTTTTTCCAACAAACTGTCAACTAAACAGCCTTGATTTGAATGAAAATCAAATAGAAGGAGAATTGCCAAAATCATTGCTGTATTGTAAAGAACTTCAGGTTTTGGATCTCGGGAAAAACAACATAACAGGTTATTTAAATCTCTCTTAAATCCAATAACATAAATTGATAGTTCAGCTAAATTTAATTTTTTTTTTTTTTTTATTAATTATTTGATAATATTAATTGGATATTACATAGATAGGTTTGAGTCGTTTGACTACATATATTGCTTCTTTCTTTCTCTTATATAATTTAACTGGATCTATATCACAATAAATTTGAAATTTTATTCATATTCTATCTTAACATAGGCCACTTTCCTTACCGGTTAAAAGCTGCTTCAAGTTTGCAAGTTCTCATCCTTCGATCCAATCGATTTTATGGTCATATCAACAATTCCTTCAACAAAGACTCTTTCTCAAACCTACAAATTATTGACCTCTCTCGCAATCATTTGAGTGGACCATTGCCTTCAAACTTCTTTGAGAACATGAGAACCATCAAGGAAGTGGAAAACCAAGAACCTTACTCTTTTTTTGGAGATAATTATTACTATAAAGATTCAATTGTGATATCATTAAAAGGGTTGGAACAAAAGCTTGAAAGAATTCTTTTGATATTCAAAACTATTGATCTGTCAAGTAATGATTTTGATGGAGAGATACCAAAGGAAGTTGGAATGCTGAGGTCACTAGTAGGTTTGAACCTTTCACACAATAAACTTACAGGTGGGATTCCTACATCGCTTAGCAATTTGAACAATTTGGAATGGTTGGATCTTTCTTCAAATCAATTGTTTGGTAGCATTCCTCCTCAGTTGGTTGCTCTTACATTTCTCTCACTTTTGAATCTCTCACAAAATCAGCTGTCAGGACCAATTCCTCAAGGCAAACAATTTGAAACTTTTGAGAATTCTTCCTACTTTGGAAACCTTGGACTCTGTGGGAATCATCCTCTACCAAAATGTGATGCACATCAAGATGACCATAAATCTCAACACCTACATGAAGAAGACAGTTTGGAAAAAGGTATGTGGATGAAAGCTGTGCTCATAGGGTATGGATGTGGGATGGTATATGGAGTATTTATTGGATATCTTGTTTTTAAATGTGGAAAACCCATGTGGATTGTGGCAATAGTGGAAGGCAAAACAGCTCAAAAGATCCAAACATCTAGGAGACGTTGTTGTAGGCCGAGGAAAAGAAATGATCACTAGCTGTGTTTTGTTCATTTATGAAAAATTTAAGTTTCTTCAAAGACAATTAAATTGATGCATATTTCATAGTTATTTATGAATGAATAATTTTAATTTAATTTTATTTGATGGTGTTCCTATTTCTAGTTTCTTATGTCTTGTTTCTAATTGAAATATACATATAAAAAAAATATCAAATTATTTATAAATATTAAAAATTTTTACTATCTATCAGTGATAGACTACGATATACTATTATCACTCGAGTGATAGAAGTCTATCACATTTTATCATTCAAGGGATAGAAGTCTATCGCTAATAAACAGTGAAATTTTTTTTTATATTTGTAAATAGTTTTGCTCATTTTGCTATATTTAAAAATATATCTAAATATATGGTAACACATCTTCTATTTTTTTTTTCATAAACATTCCAAAGCTGTATATAAATTTTAGAGGGAAAACAAATTCTCAATCCAATCCTTTCCAAAACATAAATAAAATTATTTATTTATTTACTTTTTAAATACCTAATAAATATCTAAAAGTAGACGCAACCTTATGTTTGTTTTCTTTATATTAAATTTTAAAAACTTATTTTTATGCAAAAAATTTAACATTTTAAATTTAAATTAAAATTTTGAAAGAAAGAGATAAAAAAATAATTACAAATTGTGTTTCGATATTTTTTATAATAAAAAGAAGAAAGAACAAATAATAAGAAAACTGCAGTGATACAAACATAATATATTATGGAAAACGAGAAAGAAGAAATAAGAAGCGAAACAATTTCAAACATTTATATATGAGCAAAAATATGCATTTCATTTAAGGATTATTGGTCAATTTGGTTTTCAATAAATGATGTGAACTTGATGAAATATAACTTAAGAAAGAGGAAAAGTTTGTTTTGAAGGATGCAAAGTATTAAGGAAAGGTTTTCATTAGAAGTCACTCTTTGTTGAATATGGAAAGCTTTTAAGCAAAAAATAAACTTAGAAAGCTTCACTTTTGGTATTTTTCTCATAACAAATAAGATAATTTTTAAAAATTAAACAAATTGCAAATCTAGTACTTATAACTATAACTACATAATTAACAACTATTTTAGATTTTTACAAAATACAACACAAAATTTTTTTATATACAAGTTTATTAACAAAAGAAACAAATATTATTTTAGTATAAATTTGTACAAATTAGAAAAAAAAAAATACCCCTAAATTTTTTTTCTTCATCCTTTTAAAAGTTGCAATATTATACATGATCTTTTATAAATGTTTCAAAACTACTTTTAGTGTAAAAATTTATTAGAATATTAGATGAAAATGGAGATTGAAAATGAGCGTGACAAGGATGACTGGAAATAAAATTGAAACTCAGATTAAAAAATTATATAAAATAGCAAATATAGTATCATATTAACTATTTAGATTTTTACAAAGTATAATATAGAACTTTTGTTTAACAAGTTTATTGATAAAAGTAAAAAGACAAAATTATTGTATGTATTATAGTTTGTGAAAAAGATAACCTTAATTTAAACATTATCAACAAGGTCGACACAATTTTACATTTTCCTAACAACCAATATATTGGATACAAAATGAAAATAATGTTAAAACATTTCTTCTTCGCTCATATATCCAACAAACAATTATGAATACATATTGATGATTGAAAGAGCAATGGCAGCCAATTGAAACAAGTCCTTATTCCACTTTGTCAATGGTGAGGAGACACCTTCTTTTTCCCTAAACCCATCCTCACAAACCCTAGCAGCATCCATTACTGAGCTCACTTTGATGTTAGCATCGTTGTAATGTTTTTCCTTGTATGCTTTCTTTCCTTCTTCCATACTATCAATGGCATTTGAATAGACTTCTAAACAATCATTTAAGCAAAGCTTTTTATATGAGTCTATTTCTTTGTTTTGTAATAGCTTTTCCACATACTCAAATGAGTTGCTAACATATTTTTGAATCAAACTCAATGAAATGGCACCGAGTTTTCGAAGGTCGGCCGTATCGCTTCCTGGATGAGCATGGAAAGATGAAATGCAGAAGTTGTAGTCGATGTTCGGGTCGTTGTTTTCGCATTTTTTGCAAGTTTTTCGGACAAGATCAGCAACAACAATTGTGGTAGAGAAGTTGAAGATGATGATGGAGAGGAGGAGAAGAGGAGGGAGAGGAGTGATCATGAAAGGAGATAGTGAGAATTTGGGTTTCATGATGGATATTAATTATTCTTCCTTTGTATGAGTAAACGTTGAAGTGATTTTTTTTTTTTTTTTTTTTTTTTTTTTTTGTTAGGTTCACATTGGGGACTAATTTATAAAGTTTTGAATATGGAAGTATAAGCTTTTGGGTGGGTGGGTGGGTTTTAGTTGTCAATTTTGAATTAGTTGTAATTCTTTTTCTTTAAACAACTTCACTCCACTTTAATTAAGGGTAAAGTGAAATATTACAAATTTTTAAAAAATAAATAAATAAAAGCTTGGTGACTACAACTAAATTATGCAACCCAGACTCATGGGCCAATAATAAGACACCACGTGTGAATACAATTTTTTAAGTTTAAGCAATTTTTTTTTCATTTTCTTTTTAATTTACAAAAGATATATTGTTATAGGTCTATATTCCAAATAAATTTAAAATCTTTTTTCAAATTTGGAGAAAATTGTAAAATTATTCCTACGGAGACTTATTGATAAATTGGTGGAATGATTGGATTTTACCCCACCAACAATGGTCACCTTTTGTTATTCAATCCCTTAGCACCTTGTTAGTTGCTATGCTTTCTAATGGCTTTCATTCAAATCCACATGAAGTCAATGATTTTAAGAAAGAAGGGGAAAAAATTACAAAATAAGGATAAGTGAACACATATTCAAGAAAAATAAAATATGAATAAATAAATAGATCTATTTTTAAATATAAAAAAATGAACTAAAATATTTATAAATATAGTAAAATTTTACTATTCATCTTATTATACCAAAAAAAAAAAAAAAAAAAAAACTATAGTATCAAGTTTACTTTTTTAATCTATTTCTTACAAAATCATACAGCAACAATGATTTAAAATTACATCAAATGGTCAAACACGGGGAAAACATTATTGGAAGGAAAATATATATGGATATTTATGAGAAAAAGAAGTTAACGAAGAGGAAGAATATTAATATTATATTAGGACTTAGAAATTGACCAATATACCCTTTAGGTACAATGGTATATGATGTAGAAAAAACTCATCAACACACTTCTTAGATTTAACTCTTTTTTTATTAAAATAAAAATTTTAGATTTATTTATGGCCCTCAAGAAACCGCACTTGAAATTTAAACTTTTTTAAGAAGAAAAAACACCAACTTGATCATTACTTCAATTGATAATGACCTTTTAGTCAAGAATATAATAAATCAATATATATTATCAAAGGAAATAAAATATTTATTGGAAAAAATTATGTAAAAGGAAGGAGAAGACTATAAGTTTTCAAATATCTTGTTTTATTCTCTAAACTTTTGAGAAATTAAAGATGGTTTAATCATTATAATTAAAACGTCCTACGAGATAATTATCTTTTTTATATAAACAAAATAAAAACAAATATTTGTAACTATTTAAAAAAAAATAAATCTCCATATACTCTAGTTTTCTTATAAACATCTCTATGGATACTAATTTACTAATAAAATACAATAATAAGGTATTAAAGTAGAACTAAGAATTCAATTAAGGTGGTATAGGCGTCCCCATATGATTAAAAATTTGTTTGTTGTTTTGTAAATAAAAGAAAAGGCAAATAAAAAGAAACTCTAACTCACAACAAACAGAAATGGAGAAATTTCATCCATGTGTTTTTAGTAGTTTGGAAGTCAATTTCTTGAGTTTATGAGTGAGAAAAGAGAGATGGGCTTAATTTTGCTCCAATTTAATGCAGATGAATAAGACAACTCTAAATCATATCTTTTTTGGAAAACCATAATTTGGAGAATTTCATATAAAACATGAAATTCATGGTACCGACAATGATAAAAATTAAAATTCAAAATTTGCAAATACAATTCATCATATAAGCCTCATTCATCTAACTTACTACCAATGAGACAATTTTGTTTTTCAAACAACTTGTTAATTATCATGTTCGTAATTAAAATGTCGTCACAACTATAGACAATAATCCTACTTAATTTGACTTTTGCAATAATTTCGTTCCATTTAATTTTTATACTCATGAGATCGATGTATCGTACATTTGTGAGATATCATAAATTGGAGGGTCTGATATCGATATATTAAAAGTTATCGATATATATATATATATATATATATATATATATATATATATATNACTTAACTGTTCTGAGATATATTAAAAGTTATATATATATATATATATATATATATATATATATATATATATATATATATATATATATATATATATATATATATTTTATATTTTTTTTAGAAATATACATAAAATATTAAAAAAAAATTGTCAAGAATATGGATATTAATAATAACATGATCTAAAACTTAGTGGGAAGTAAACATAAATTAATTATTAATTTAAATGGTTTTCTTTTATTTACAGAAATTTCTATCAATATTGATTTTTGTATTAATATATCCATTGATATATTACGTATTATTAAAATATGTACTAATATCGATATCAATGTCGATATTTTAATCATTTCTTTATAACAATTTTAATATATCTCAGAACAGTTAAGTCTTTAATTTTTTTCTAAAAAAAAATGTGTAACTTGTTTTTCCGAAGGAAAAAAAAATGTAACTTAGACATGGATAGATAATTGAATGTCCATGTTGAAAGGTTTTTGGTGATTTTTGTTAACACATTTCTAACTATAGGGCTTAATTGAGTTTCTAGTACAACCATTAAAATCTCAAATCAAACATAGTTCAACTAGAAGATTATATATATTAGCGACTACTAGGTTTGTGATTCGAATCCATCTTTGTTGTATTGCATTTTTTTTTTTTAAAAAAAATGTTGCTATGTAATCAATGTAATCAAAGTGTGCATCTTAGAAGTTTAAGTAATTTTTAAAATTTTGGATGTTCAAGATAGAATTGAAGGAAAACAAAAGCCAAATAATTTAAGATAATTCATTTAAAATTACCTAGAACTTGGATGTCACACAAAAATATTGAATTTTCATTTAAAATTTTTAATATTCCATCAAAACCTAACCTAAAAAATCTGAAAACATTAAAATTTTGATTATTTAGTCTCTTTAACCACTTCAAGTCGAAAATGACCTTAAAGAAAAGGAAATGTTGATTTCTTTCATGGTGAAAGGGAAACATGTTATAAATAAAGGGAATTTTAATATTTTGGTACCAATAATTATTAAGGCTTTTGTTATAAGAAAGGATGTTAATTGGAATGAGAGACATGGTTAAAGAAGAGTGTTGTTTAAATAAATATTCAACTTTTGGAAGTTAGTTAATAGAGATTCCCTTTTTTTACAAGCGGGCAATATTTGTTTAAGAGCGGTTGTCTAATCTTGAAATGTTGATAATTATGCGAAATATTTTTCCTATTTTAGAAAATTCTGTCTGTAGCTTTTTTGCAGATTTCGTGCCTTTCCTGAACGCGTATGTTGTGGAAACTACGGCTGCTCTTTTGGTTTTCCATTGTGCATATTTACGGAATCGCAATTGGTGGCTTAAGGCTGGTGGTTATTTGAGAATTATTTGAGCCTTTGTTCTTAAGAGATTGTTCTTGAGTGTGTCGACCATTTTCATTGAAGAAGATTGTACTGTCATTGATCCAAAGACTTAGTTTGAATCATATTAATTTATTAATCATCAACTTGAAAAAGGATTCTCAAGCTTAGGGGAGCATAAACTGGTCGAGTGGAGAGGTCTTCATTTGATGTGGGAAGATAATATAGTGGTCAGAGGGAGTCTCACATTTAGGGGAAGCCTAAGTGAGATCATTCACCAATACACATAATCTTTGGGGAGCTTGAGATCGTCAAGAGGGAGTTTTACACTTAGGGGGAGCCTGAGTGATATCTAAGAAGTTAAGTTGTATAGGTGTTACTATATTTGATTGTTGTGTCATTATAGATCATAAGCGTACAATGTTGTAATTACCTAACATTTTATTCGTGAAGTCATATTTCCTGGGCATACTACCCCCCAATCTTAGTGTTCTCTCTTACTTAGTTCTCTGTGTTTAATTTCAATATTAAGTGATATGTTATATAACAATATGTGTTGTGTGGTAAGAAACCTTTATTTTGAATCCTTAACTACAATGTTAACTATTCGGATTCTCGCCCCGTTTGTTGTTGAACTTAACAAACACTAAGTCACAATATCTCACACATGCTCACCACACATTACGGAAAATACACCTCTTTATTGCATCATTAAGTAAAAGTTTCAAATCATTTTTCCATTCTTACAATTTTCCTCATTAGATCAAATGAAAAATATATATATATATATATATATAAAATGGTTCAAAAGAATAATATGCAAGTTTCAAAAATACTAGAAACTAAGTATACAAAATAAAATATAAAATAGTATATCAAATATATTACAATATATTACTTCGCTCAAATCTTAGGATGAAAATTTCGTAAAAAAAAAAAAAAAAAAGTGAATTTAATGAAATTATCTATTTCTATAGTTTTTTGGAATTTGTCAAGCAAGCATATCGATAATGGACAGTGCAATAGCCGACAATTCAAAGGCATTATGATTCCTATTAGTCAATGGTGAAATCACCCCTTCTTTCTCCTTGAATCCATCTTCACATGTTGAACAATCATCCATAACCGAGCTGATCTTCGAGTTTGCGTCGGCGTATCGCCCGGCCTTGTAATCCTTCCCCGCTTGCTTCACCGTCGGGATCGCATCGGAATAAAGCTCCAAACAGTCAGCCAAACATGACTTAACCAACGGGTCGGTGAGGCCTTTGTTTCTTCGCAACTTCTTGATATGGTGGCAAGTGTTGCTCATGTTGTGTCTAATCAAGTAGATGGTAATGAGGCCGAGGCGGCGGAGACTGGTGGCGCCGTGGTCGTGCTTGGACGCGGCGGGTTGAAGAGATGTTAGGCAGAAATTGAAGGAGATGTTGGGGTCTTGGTCAGAGCTGGTTTTGCAAGTTCTGAATATGATGGAAGATGTGTTGTTGGAAGATTGAGTGATGAGAAAATTGGAGAAGAACATGAACAAGAACAAGAAGGGAAGAATGGAGTGAGAAAGGGGAGACATTATTTATTTTATTTTTTATTTTTTTAATTTTTGTGTGAAAGGTGGAATGGTTTTATAGGCTTTTGGGAATTACAATAATAATCTTGAATAGGAAAGAGTTAACCACTATATATATAATTTAAGATATTTATTTAATGTATTACATCATAATGAATCTCCACTCCAAATCATATATATACTTTTTAACTTTGAAGCTCATAGATTCAAATCCCTCTCGCTTAAATACCTTTTTGATATTTAAGGTAGGTAATTAATTTCTATTTAGTCTTAGATTTAGAATAATGTTACATTTTTTTAGTTTTGAATTTTGTTTTTGTATCATCCCTGGATTTTAACATCTACATTTTCTAATCTTTGATTTTTTATTCAATACGCATTTTTAATGCTTGGTAATGTCTATTAATTAATTTAAAATTACTTTTCACTAATTTTTCATCACTACTAAAATTAATTTTACAATTCACATTGTAACTATTTTTAATTAATAAATTAAAAGTTAATGACAAAGACTAAAAGTGAGCAAAAATTAGAATTCGAGGATAAAAGTGTAAAGTGTTGAAACGATCCAATCAAAACCAACCTTAAAACTCAAAGATAAAAATATATTATTTTTAAATTTAAGAATCTCAAATAGAAATTAAACACGTAACTTAGGAGGGAAATTAAAGCATTTTAAAAATTATTTAACTAATTAAATAGAGAACGAGAGAGATTTTTATAAGAAAACTAAAACTTATTGGTGAAAATTGCAAAAATCACCAAGAATCATAATTATTTTGATTTTCCCATTGTGAAAATTGCAAAAAACCACCCAGAATTGTAATTTTGTGATTTTACTTTTTGTCAAAATTGCAAAAACCACCGACAATTATATAACCTCAAACTTTTGCATGCTGATCTCGAAAAGGAATGAAAAGAATTAAAATTAAGTTGTCCGTTTGAGAATAATATTTTCCTTGTTAGTAGAAAGTTTCTCTGAGTGTAAGAGGAAATGGAAATTCCAGTCATGAACTTTCGGGTCGTTAACACGTATAAATGTTAATTGAGTTATGTTGTTTCTGACCACTCAATAAATAATTTTTTGCTAACTTTTTAATATAGTTTAAAATTTATTATTAATTAAAAATCTCACCAAAAAAAAAAAAAAAAACCCTTATTTTCTCTTAATCACAGTCTTTAAACTACTTCAAATTAATTAAGAATTTAAACGTTTAATTTCAATTAAAATATCTTATGAAGCTATAAAAAAAATGGAAATTGCATGGAGTGAGTGGATACTATATGATTAAATTCATCTAAATGGTTTATTTTTAATCTCATGCGGATTCGTGCCACCATGAAAATTCTTAATTTGATAGAAATTTGTCTCACCATAATTTAAATTTGAATCAGTTTAATAGATAAAATTTTAAATCTGGAGAAAATAAATGCAAACCTCTCTAACAACAAAAATAAGTTTCTAGATTCACAAAACTTCATCTTGACATGATTCAATATTTCTTTTACAAATAACGAAAATCTTTAACGGTCATTTTCTTTGAAAAGCTTGAATCTCTATTGTAAAAGAAACTATCTCTGGCATTTTGAAAATGAAGCGTGGCCATAGAAAAACAAAATAATTTGTATTCTATTAATTCTGTGAGATGGCGTGTATAATTTCTAAAAAATAATGTGCATGAGTTCAAAATTAAACTACTAATACATAAAAAAAAGTTACAAATCTTTATTTCCATATTTATTTGTAAAGAGATCTAAAATGAAAAAAAAAAAAAAAAAGTTGTTTTCAAATATAGTAAAAAAAAATTACAAATATAGCAAAATATCATTGTCTATCAAATATTAGTGTCTATCACAATGATAGATGATGTTATAGTCTATCAGTGTCCATCACTAACAGATAATGTCATTTTGATATATTTGAAAATATTTTCAACAGTTTTACTATTTAAATCAAACTTGTATACTAATGAATTCATAGATAGAGAGACAAATGTTATACCAAAATTGGGTATACATTAAAGATGTGTAAAATGTCTTAAAAGATGAGTTTTTTTAGTGCAACAATGGTAGCGTGAGGATCAAACCTTTAAGGTTCTAACCTCTAGAGAATGAATGTCATGTCAATCACCGTTAAGATAAATTCACTTTAACGAAAAGATGAGTTGTTGCCAGTTAGAAATCGTCTTTTTTTTTTTTAATTAAAACTACAATTTACAATAAGTTTTAAAATAACATATTTTAATAAAGAGTTTTAAAGATTAAAATATTAATGGCAAGAAATCCTTGCTTTAATGTGGCAGTTGAAAATTAAATGTACGGGTGTTAGCATCGTAAATGTACTATCTTACCCTACTTAATTCAAGTTTGTTCTTTGAATTTTTTCAATTGAGTTTGGATTGATATTTTTTGTGACATAAGTTTAAATGTGTGTCCTATTAGGTTATTTTAATGGAATTAAATTTTCTAACATCTCAAAAATTTCAGTGATATTTTTATATTTTCATGGATACAACAACGACCTAAAGAGTAAATCTAGATTTTCTATCATCATAAAAAAAATCATGAAACTTAAAAAATAAGCCATAAAATTTTACTAACGTGAACATAACAGAAAAAGCTAATTAATTTAAAAAGCATAAAATTTTACTAATGTGAACATCCGATTTTTCTAGCAATATCCCTCGACAATAACATTAATTTTCACAAATTCGAAACTTTAACATTTTTGTCAATATCAACATTTTAAACTATGCAAGTTGTAATTATTTGGTTCATGAATAGTGCTTTAACTTATAGCTTTGAAAAGCTATATAATTTCACTACTTAAACCTAAAGTATCATATTAGAAATTGAAGTTATAATGAATGCTACTTTATTGAAAATATGGGCCCTTTTCCTTAATTGTGTATCATTATGTTGAGAAAGGGGGCTCATCTTCTCCAAATGAATACCATGTTTTGGTGACTGCTTTATGAGAGTTGAAAAGACTAGACTATATTAATGGTATTTTGTTTAAAGAGATAGTGAAATTGCTTGGTGATAAAAGGTTAATTAAATAAGTAGTAAAATAAATTGAGTTCAATGGCAATATGATAATGTGATCATTTAATATATCCATGAATATTCTACAATGAATGGGAAACATAGCTCCCTCAATCCATGAATTAATGACCTACAGAAAGCTTCTTTCTCAATAAAATTAATTAAAGAAAAAAGTAAATTAATGTTAGTATTTTTCAAACTTTTTTTTACCATATGTGAAGTTCGAAGTCGATAGTAAAAGTTGACCTTTGTTTATTATTATATTTTGAAATGAAGTTTAATAAATAATATCTTTTATAAATAAACTAAAGTTATCTTCTAGACTTGTTTCATTTTTTTGTCCTTCTTAAAATATAATATTAAACATAGTAAGAAAAATTACACTTCCGATGGAAATTATATATCAATAATAGAAATGATCAGTGTCTTAATCGTTGTAGTTATAGTTGTGTTAATATATATGAATTTTTTTATTAAAAAAAAAAAAAAAAAAGTTTGGTCTTCCAAGAATATATAGATTTTCTTTTTCTGAATTTAAGGCTGTTTGATATAATGAGAGGGAAGGCTTTTAATAGTTTTTTCAAAAAAAAATAAAAATAATAAAAATAAAATAAAATAAAATACTTGAGGGATAGTTGAGGCAATTGAACCTGATTCTCATAATTATATGACATCTACCCACTTCTCAATTTTCTTTCTCAAATTAATGTGTTTAAGATTTTTTTTTTTAATAAGTTTCAAAACTTAAGATATATTTCTATATATATTGATAAGTTTTGATGTTTTAATTTTGTATTTAATAGTTGTATGATTTATTATTAGATATTTATTTATGATTAAATGGTATATATTAAACAACAAAAATTGAAATGTCGAAATTTTAAAATAAGTTAAAATATCATTATAAGATGTTCATCATTTCACAGCCATGTTTATAAGATATAAAAGTGTAAAAGGGAGTGTTACTTTTTTCTCCAATAATCGTAATTTTAAAAAATCAATCCTTTCATAATTTGGTTAAATCTCATAAATAATCTCTATATATAATATTACTATCTCGAATGGGTGTAAATCTTAAAAGTTTGTTTCTATAATTTAGTTAAATTTCACAAATTACCTCTTCATTTATTCCTCCTTTCTTATCTATTTCTTAGATCACGCTAGAATTCAAATGTTATTTCTAACTTATCTAACTTAAGACTAAAAAGCATACCAAATTTCAAAGTGAAACTTCAAATACTAAACTCAAATCATAAGAAATAAATTAGAATTTTTAATTACACAAACCTAAGTCATAGAATTGAATTGACTTAACGAAGCAAACTCATAATTGATAGAGTAATGGCTCCCAATTCAAAAGCATCTTCATCCCTCTTCTTCAATGGTGAAGCCACCCCTTCCCTCTCCTTAAACCCATCCTCACATGTCGTTGCTGCATCCATCACGGAACTAACCGCGATGTTCGCATCGTCGTATCGTTTCAACCTATAATCCCTCATCGCCTGCGTCACCGTCGGGATCGCATCGGAATAAAGCTCCAAACAATCATCCAAACATAACTTAACAAACGGGTCAAGCTTCTTGTTTCTCATCAACTTTACGATATGGTGGCGGGTGCTGGTCACATTCCTATGTAGGAGCCCAATCGAGAGGAGGCCGAGGCGACGAACATCGGTGCATCGGCTATGCTTGGTGGCAAATTCTAGAGATGTTAAGCAAAAGTTGAAGGAAATGTTAGGGTCTTCTCTTGAGATTTTCTTACAAGTTTCGTGGATTAGATCAGATGTTTTGATGTTGTTGGAGGATTGTGTAATGAGGAAATTGGAGAAGAAGAAAATGGAGAGAATGGAAACACAGAAATAATGAGATATGGCCATTGGCAATTTTTGGAGTTTTTTTTTTTTTTTTTTCCTTAATCAACCCTTGTGAATGTTTCTTTCGTTTGCTCAATCAAATCTACTTTTATAGATGGGAATAACAATGTAGGTGAGAGAGAGAGAGCTTGAACGATCTTCTGTAGTATATTGCATTAGTAATTTTTTTTTAAAAAAATGGGTTTTTTTTTTTTTTTTCCTTAATCAACCCTTGTGAATGTTTCTTTCGTTTGCTCAATCAAATCTACTTTTATAGATGGGAATAACAATGTAGGTGAGAGAGAGAGAGCTTGAACGATCTTCTGTAGTATATTGCATTAGTAATTTTTTTTAAAAAAAATGGGTTTTTTTTTTTTTAATTTTTTATATTGCATTTGTTTGTTGTTTGTATATGGTGGAAATTACAATGTTAGAGGGAGATTTAGAAAAAAGAAAATGAATTTATTTTTGTTTCTTTTTTCTTTAATATTTAGATTATTAGAAATTTAATTTGGTTAGTTACTATTTTTTTGTGCTAATTTAATTTATATATTTGAAGATGAGTAGTTGGGTACATTTTGCTATCATCATGGATGAGGAAATAGTCTCCTCAATTTTAGAGATTTTGTGTAGTTAGTTGGCAACAATTAAGAAAATATTTCTCAAAAAAATTACAGAAAATTAATTTTGTAATAAAATATATATATATATATATATATAGGAGAAATTACATTTTTAGTTGTTGAGGTTTGGAGTGAGTTTTTATTTAGTCCCGGAATTTCATAAATGTCATTTTAGTTTTCAATGTTTTGAAAGCAATTTTAAATGGTCACTAACTTAGAGAGTTTGTTTTTCCCTTTTTAAAAGATAAGTACAAACGTTTGATAATTAAGTAATTTCCACCAATCAAATGGATACTATAATCTTCTATTATATGCACATCAATTATTTGAATAATCAAAAACAAATTGCCTTTACGAGGCTGTGAAACAAGAAATGAGCATCAAAAGACAACCAATGTTTGAATTTTCTCATTAAATTTAATAGATTAAATTACAAGTTTAATTTATCCCTATCTAATAGTTCTTTAAACTTTAATAAATTTTCTTTTTTATATCCGTCAATACTCGGAAAAGTTTATGCACATCTCAACTAATCTTATTTATGATTTTACAAGTCTTTTTAGATCCTTCAACTTTTAATTTTGTATGTCTAATAAATCGTTGGTCTCTTCGACCTATTCAATTTTTTTTTTTTAATTCAATGGGTTTATTAAATACAAAATATAGAGTTTAGGGTTTTGTTACAATTTTTTGTTTAACATATCCACTAATTTTTTTTCTTTTAAAGGATGAATATTTTAGAAACCTATCAAACAGAAAATATGCTTATTACCCTTTTAAAGTTTCAAGACCTATTACACATAAAATTAAAAATATAGGGCATGTTTGGTTGGCAATTCAAATCTTGTTTGAAGTTTTTCAAATCCACTTAGTTCGACAGGTATGCATTTGGCCGACAATCCAAATTCTATTTCTGAAAACTATTTTTGGATTTTGTCAATGCCAACTTTTGATGCACCTGACCTTCACATGACAACAACGGTAAGCTTATAATTTGAAGAACAGAGGACTTGCAAAACCTAGAAAAATGGTTCTCATGCAAGAAGTAAAGAGAAATGGTTCTCATGTCAAAGTCAAATATCAGAATTGAAGAATAAGAAGAAGTCAGAAGTTTAAGTTACCTCATATGGAATTATAATGACGTATTTGTAGAGAAAGTTGACCTAGGTTGTTCTCTAAGGTTTTGGAGTTGCCTCAAGATAATTAGATAACCTACCAAGTCTAGAGGCATGCCCGATTTCATATTTAGCTAGAGTTGGCTTCAACGTTGGCCGAAGCCAAGCATCTACCATAGACCCATTTGGTCCTAGGACGATACTTTGGGCAAGGGCATATGTGGGATATGCCCATTAACTATTTTGCTAAGGTTAGGTCTTGGCCAAGGCTAAGGCTGAGTATAACTTTGGCTTTGACCCTTAACTTTTTTTCCTTGACCCATTTTGGGCGTAGGGTACTATTTTTGGGCCAAACCTTGTTATTTTCTCAACTTTACTGCTTCTATTCTTATTTTATGTTGGTTATGCCCTTCGATCCAAAATTCGTCACAATAGATTCTATGATACAAACCATATGTTTTGAAAACAACATTGTTTTCATTGTCCAGATTTTAAATTTTAAATTTTAATGCAAAATTGTATTAAATAAAGATAAAATATTTTAAAATATTATATATCATGTTATAAACTTAATTTATTGTTTTTCAATTAAAATATGCATTATGTAATGTATTATAAGTTATATAATATTACAATATAATAATTATACACATCTCTTAATATGAAAAATGTTCATAAATAAATTAATAATAGTTTATTGTCAACTAATATTACTACAACTAATTTTATGATTTTTAAACATAATATCAACACATTTTAATAACAATTGTTTGAATTAAAATTCAAATTTTAAATCTGCTATCAAACACATATTAAAAACATGAAATACAAACATTATGAAAAATTTCCATCAATTTCGATGGCCTCGAAATTTTGAGATTGCAACCTCCAAATCTTGGTAGGGAAAATTTTTCATTTTTCCTCCTATTTTGACGGAATTTTCAATAAATTTTTTATTTTATTTTTCCCCCAATTTTGACAAAATTTCAAGAACTTTTTTTTTTTTTTTTCTTTTTAATTTACTATCTAGCTCAATTCAAGTTTTCCGTTTATAATCCTATTTACACACAACTATATAGTTTCACATGCCCATTTCCAACAAAGGATAAAAAATTTTCAATGTATTAACTTTTTCTAATTCCAACTATCCTCAATTCTCAGCCTATTTCTTACTTAGCTCAAAAGACAACAATTAATTACTCTCAATTTTTCAGATTTAATAAAAATTAACAGAAGGATAGTTTTTAAAACTTTTCTTTTTCTCCCCTCCCCATCTTGGATCCATTTTGCAAACTGAGAATCATATATGTAAACCAAATTAGCAGTTGTTTAAATCTTGATTTTAGGTCAACTAAGTTTTCTTCTTTTAATTCAACAGTGACAAGAATGGAAATTGAAACAATTAGACCTATACTAACATCATCCAATGGTCTCTCTCTCTCTCTCTCATGACTTCCATCAGTTTTCGAGTTCCCAAGAATGTTGAAGAAGAGAGCGTAGCAGAAATGGCAAAGAGTGAAATATTAATCCAAAGAACTGAGTCAGGGACTTCAATATAACATATTCAACTACATTTATAGCTAGAACAATGAAAAATCCCTCTGCCTTACAAAAAAGAAGGAACCTAATACAACCAGAGTTGTGGCTTTTTTTTTTTTTTTTTTTTCCTTGCTGAAACTTACTCAACTACAGCCAGCAAATCACTTGCTTTGCAGAAGACATGTTTTGCATCTGTGCCTAAATCCACCTGTGACATATTACATGTAATTGTTAAAATAAAATCAATAGTTTATACTTCACCTTGTATACAGAAAAGCAGCCATATTCTAAAAATCTGTCCACCTTAACTAATGTTAAGAAAATTAGTTCAATGTGGTCACTGGTTTTGAAACATTGTTGTCCAATGGTATATAGTTTCAATTTGGTCCATGTACTATTAAAACTGAACAAGCTATGGTAACTACCAGTTTCAAATGGAAAATGATGAACTACCATGCAAATTCTGAAGTATAACTGCTGAAATGAACAAGTAATCTTCAAACTAAGGTGGCTTACCTCATAAGCACTAATGTCTGAGAAAAGAACCTGTAACACAAGAAAAATTCTCTTCTTCAAAGAAGGTACAAGCAAACATTTTTTTTTTCCGAGAAAAGTTCAGATTCACGGGAAAAATATTGCAGCATTCAATAAGAAAATCAACAGGCTAACCAAAAAGTTAATCCTAACCTTCTTTCCTTGCCCCAGTTCACCGGCATCAGCACCTGTAGAGAGGATCTGAAAAGAAATGCAAACTCAGCAGTAGCAGGAGTAAAGAAACATGAAGAAAGAGAGAAGCTTCGTTCCATTCCCCGTCCTAGAAGATAAGAAAAAGGAAGGAGTTTTGCTTACCTCTCCTAACAGATAACGCTCAAATTTAACGGCTGACTTGGGAAGTAGAACTCCTCCTGCTGATTTCTGTGACATAAAATGATTGAAGAATCAATCCCACACTACATGCCACATGCTGATGAAGCAACATATTTCGGAACATAAGAGTTCAGAATGATTAGCACTATTGTCCTTCCAACATATTATATTCTTAGGTCATACTTAATTGGTATCCACGAAAAGCATGCTACACAAGTATCTCGACGAAGTTCTAAAGCCTCTAAAACATATTTAGCAGGTATCTCCAAATTGTGCTCTTGTTTCCAAATTCCTATCCCCAAAAAGCAGTGCCTTAACTGTAGTAACCCCCATTTCTCAAAGCCTCAACATGGTACAACTACTAACTTAGGCATGAATACAAAATTATACAAGTATCAGAGAAGATTCTTTCTGCAGTGGATACCCTCCCACAGCCAAGAAATTCATTTATGGAGTTGAATAAATTATTTTACTACGTCAGTAATCAAATTTGAGAAGGAACTTTCTTATTTGCCATCACAAAAGTAGAGTTCCCAACATGTGCTCATGGTTAACTCCCTCAATCAGTAAGTTCTAATAGAATATAATACAATTTTGTTGACACATTGAACTATCTAGATGTGTTTCCTTCGCAATAGGAAATGCCAATGAAGAGGATACACAAAATCAAATTAAGCTACTATACAACCATACAAATAACCATGTAAGTTCATGTTAAAAGACTTAGGCCTCATTTAATTATCATTTGGTTTTTGGTTTTCGAAAATAAAGCTTATAAACACTACTTCGACGTATGAGTTTCTTGGTCTGTTGTCTACATTTTAGGGATGTTTTAAAAACCAAACCAAGTTTTGAAAACTAAAAAAACATAGTTTATAAAAACATGTTTTTGTTTTTTGGAACTTTGATACGAATTCAAGTGTTTTTTTTTTTCTTTTTTCTTTTTTCCTTGAAACATAATTCAAATGTTTCTATCGGAGAGATGAAACCCATTGTTAAGAAATTGTGAAAAACAAACACAATTTTCAAGTACTAAAAATAAAACCCAGATGATTATCAAATGGAGCCTTAAAAGTCAATGTTACAAAGTTATTTAAAGATCAAAAGTTTAAGTGCATATTTTGATATTCATGAATGTCGAGACCAGCATTATGATTTTGCTTCGTAAAAAAAAAAAAAAAAAAAAAAAAAAAAAAAAAAAAAAAAAACTTGCAGAACTTTATTACCTTAAGTAGGTGACCTACAATTGTAGCGTGAGAACCCATTCCCCAAATTCCATTTACCTTTTTTTCTCACAAGTCTCAATGCAACTACTCGTGGTTGTTTAAGTTACGATACTACGAAGGATATGGTGGAAACTAAAGAAAAATTCCAAATTTAGACAAGCTTGATAAGAACTTGAACAAGATATCACATAAGAATACAAAAGCAAAATGATTGAAGAACATGGGATTCATGGATGTTAAAAATTCACACCTCAGGAAGCTCCTCGAGCCGGATGAGGACTCTATCCCCTTGTGGAACAACCTGCATTTCACAAAGAACAAAAGCTAAACCATTAATCATAAACTCACAACCCAAAATCTCTAACCCCATCAACTCAAAACAGGCAATGAATCGAAAACGAAGCCAAAATCTGCAAAACTCAATAGAAACCCCACAAAAGGGGGAAACAGTTACAGACCTTGGTGGGTTCCAATTTCTTCGACACTGCACAGACTTTAAGGGAAGTTCTCCGAGTGCCTGTCCAGAACCAATGCGAACAAAATCAACGACGAAAGAAAGAAGAAAACTGAGATTGGAGTAGAGCGGAGGGAAGAAGAAAAAAAATTACTCTGTATTCTCTGATTGGAGAAAGTGGGTGCGTCAATTTTGTTTACAAAGGGCTTCACAGTCAAGAACATAGACGCCATGGATAAGGTAGTGAGCTAAACGGCGAAGGCAAGAGCTTTGGAATATGCTGCAGAGCCAACGGAAATGGAAATATTGCTAAACCGTCCAAGTGGAAGAGATGGGTTGAGCTTGTGTAATGATAAAATAGATTATCAAGTCTAGAATGTTCTATCAACTTCTAAACCCTAAACTCCAAGTCTAAGTCAGTAGATAAAAGGTATCAATTACGACATTAATTATTAGTCAATCCAATTATAATAAAAAGCTAAAATTAAAGAATTTACTTTGAAGTCAAGATTCAAAATCTCCTAACGATTGTTGTAATAAAAGAATTTAGGTTAAGAGTATCGAAGAATCATTGCAAGAGCAGATAATCAATTTTTTTTTTTTTTTTTGTCAACGTACTTGTCATGAATTTCTTTCTATTTGTTGTACTAAAAAAAATTAAGTTAAGACTATCGAAGAACCATTGTAAGAGGGCATAATCAAATTTTTAGTCAATTTGTGTGATGTAAGAAGTTTTTTTTTATTGGAATATTTTGATTACTTCGTCTAATTTAGCACAATTTAGTAGTTTAAGCATTTATATAATTATATCTCTCCTAAAGAATCCTAGGTTTGAATCCATGCAATTGTATTTGTAATGTATTCTTTTAGAAAAGCTAGTTAATACATTTTGAAAGGGTTGTAATTGCTATTATTCATTTAGCTAGTTTTATTTTTATTTTTAAAAAAAAAAAGAAAATAAAAAACAAATCAGTTTAAAGTTGTAGCTTCAAACTCTTTTCAATTTGAAAATCATGGGTACAAACATGGCCTATACATCTTTAAGGAAATAAAATGGAGTAAAAGGTGAAAACAATTTAAAAGATGCATTTGTTTATCTTTTTAGTCTAAACAACAACATGCAATGTTCAATGGACTGAAACGTAGGCTTATTTTAAAAATTAAAAAAAAATCATAAAATAGACACTTAGACAAAATCGAATGATATAAGTTTCTTATTATTTTTTTTTTCCAATGAACTCAATACTTCAAAGATGGTATATGTTTTAATCAATTGAGTTATCACATGACGCATCCTTAGTTAATTCTTTATACAAACCATGAGACTCTATTTTGTCAATCAATATTAATAACATAATTTAAAGTTGAATAACAAATTGTTAATTTGTTTGGGCCATGTAGGCGTTAGCTGGACAGGGCTGGCTCCATTATGAATGGAGCAGAAACTGACCCATGAATGGACCTACCCCAAAAATCCCTTTTTCTTTTTTGTTTTGAAATCCCATTCTTTTAAGAACCTAAACGGCTAATTGGGGCCACCACTTTCTTGTCCTTTCTCACAATCTCTGCAATAATTTGATCAATAAATCTCACTCCCTTTCTTTTTCCCGGAAAAATTTCCACTCCCCATTACACCCTTTTCCCCAACTAGGGTTTCTTTTCCTTTCCCACTTCCATTTCTCTTCTTTCTTCCACTGTAAAGCAAAACCCTCTTTTTTCTTCTTCTCTTTTTTGCCTTTTTATCTTCTCTATTTCTTTTTACAGTCAGTCATTGTTTGTGGTAATGATGATGAGGAAGCTCTGTATCTTCCAGTGCTTCATTGTCTGTTCTTTCCTCTTTGCTGTTCTTGTTTCCTCCAAGTACCATGGTAAGTTTCTCTCTTGTTTAGTTCTTCCTTTTCCATTGTTGAACCTGCATTGTGGATTGTGATGTGTTAATTTGATTGAATTTATGCTTCTTCTGTCTTCTTATTGATGGTGTATTTTGATATTAGTTTTCAGGGGTGTTGAAGAGGTTATTGTGAGAGCCCCATATATAATGATTATTAGTAGGATATTAGTCAGGTACATTAAGGATAATTAACTAGTAGCATCCGGTTATAAATAAGAGGAGTTGGACACTTTAGAGTGGATCATTCTGGTAGGAATTCGAGAATTTAGGGAGAGGAATGGCACTCTTGAAAGGCTATTATATTGTCTTATAGTTTTTTCTTGGTATTCTTTGTGTTTCAGTAAGTATCCTTGTTAGGTGGTATCCGACCGTTATCTTTGTAGCTTGTTTTGTGTTTGAACTTTTTTGGTCTCCCATTTCTTCCTTCTGTTTTTTCCCATTCTATAGCCTGGTTAGGGAATTGCACAAACTGATCAAGATATATTGAAGTTGTTACAACTTGAAAGTTGTTGAGAGATGTTTGTTTTCTCCCCTAGTCTTTTAAATTTTGATTCACTAGTCCAACTAGACCCATGAATATATATTGGACTCCTCTGCCAAATCAACTGCCCCAAAAAATGGATGACATTGAAGCGCACAACCTATACATGGTTGCCTCGATGAGTAGGAGGGTAGAGCATTGTACGATGCTGATGAACTAGGATGAAAGTTGGGAGATATTTTAATTTGAAGTAAGAAGATAGCTTGATTGTATACTGATGTACATAAATTTTGAATTGTGTACCATGAGTGACGTATCATTTTCCTTGATTTTTGTTAATGGGTATTGAAATAATTCTTTAGATAAAAGAATATAGACAATAATGTTGTTACTGTTGTTGTTATAATCCTTAGCAGCACCAAATAGAAACATTTTCCATTTCATTTTCTTTTGGGCGAATGACTTAGTTTCTTCTTCGTTCTATAGGAAACCCAGCAAATGATATTGTGGATATCATCAACAGAAACCGAACTGCTGCGAAGCTCTCTCACCTGAGTGACAGTGCAGGTCTTGGGTGCATGGCGTTGCAATTCGTGAACTTCTGCAAAGGAAACTGTACTAGTAACAACACTGTAAATTGCAATCCATCCTCCGACAACTTCACTGAAATCTTCGCTCCAGATTGCGGTGTTGAGTTGCCAACTTTTGACACAATAACCGGCCAAATTGTGGCTTGTCAACCTGAATATCTCGAGCCTACCGAGGCCTTCTCTCGAGCGCTCATTCCTGACAAGAAAACTCTCTCACTGTTGAGGAACAAATCTCACACAGAAGTAGGGGTGGGGATGGTTGGGGTCCATAAAGGGCCATTCTTCTGGTGTGTTTTGTTCAGTAGTGGGAAGACAAATTCAACATTTGTTCTTGAAAATCATGGTTTGGGTATCAGGCAAAAGAGAGGCTGCTTCAGTGGAAGTAGTGTTGAATGCAGTAGAGGTCACTCCAATGGAGCTTTTTGGAATAATGTTTCCTTAATCCTGTTCTTTTTTATATCTCTTACAAGATTTTTTCTTTTTCATTTATGGTGATGTGAAAGTAGAGATTGATGATTAAAATTTTTGTTCTACACTGAATTACAGGAAGAGTTAAGAGCCAATTTGAAAGAGCATTGTATGTTGAGGTCTTTTCTGCTTTATAATCTACCTTTCTGAATGTAGCCCTTTTTTTAGTGTTTTACTTCCATACAAGTAATTTTAGAAGTCAAAAAAAAAAAAATATATATATTTGGTTATGACCATTATGAAATGTAAATTTTAAAGATTAGTTCGAACTCCCCTTCAATATTCCAAAAAGTCTATCAAACTCAAAAACTTATAAGAGAACATTCAAAGTTCAATTCAGACAACCAAAACTTCAACACAAAAAAACTTGTTTAGCTCTTTTTATCCTCGTTGGTGTAAGAACTTGAAATGAAATGTCACTTCAAAAGAATATCAAAATTTTACCAATGGTCAGCGTAGAGTGTATACATGAAGGACTAACATCAATGATTCAATTCGTGGGAGTAAGAATCCATCTCAACTGCCAAATCCAAGAGTACATGACTCCAAGTGAGCAATACATAGAAATCAACATCAGTGGTACAAAAGGAAACTTACCTCCTAGAATAAAAGGATGCAAAAACTGAGCCCAGATTTCAACTACTAAAAGACCAACAAGATAAACCTTCTCGATGAATCTAATACGGAATGGTTCTCCAGTTGCAGTCACACTTCCCTTCGTTTGTACATGTTGTTGCTTCGTCTTTGATCCGGCTTGTTTAACTGACTCTCCTTTGTCAAATTGTGCAGAAAAGCCTAACCACATCAGACTGGAGTGCGACAGCAATAGAAGCACTTTGATGGGATATTCTTGGGCTTCAAAAAGAAGCGGGAACAAGGAATAGCAAGATACTGCATGAACAAAGTAATATTAACACCCTAGTAGATGAGCAGACCACAAGAAGAAAGGTTGGAAGATCATTCTTAATTTTTTTTTCCCTAAAATACAAGAGATGCATGTAGCACAGTTAGGAAGCCTAGGCACAATCCACTGACCAGGTCAAGGGCAAGAACTTGAAGTCATGAAAAGGTAAGGGGCACCGCTCATTAGACAAACTAATATTGAAAGGCAAACGTACAACAAGAAGGGAGGATTAATACTGGAGGGGGAAAAGATCCCTTAGTTAGCCGAAATCTAGAGAAGGCAAATCGCAAAAGCTCTAATGTCATTCCCACTCATCCACACGTCCATTTTTTCTTGAGAGGTCTTTGTGGGTTTCTTCCTCTCTTTCTAGCTCTCCCACAAAGAGGGGCACAGCAGGCAATATCAAAATTCCACCACCAAGATTTTTTCCACGAAAGTCTAATGGTAGGGTAACGAATGAAAAACAGAATGACCCTTGATGTTCTTTCAAAGAGCCACCACCACAATGAATTGAATTTTCTTCATGCAACACAATGAAACGATGTTTGGAATTTGGATGTGGAACAGGGTGAACTTTAATGAATTTTTAGTGAGAAGGATGAAAAGAAAAAAATTAGACAAACTTCAAAGGCTATTATGTATTTTGATAGCCTGCCAATGATGTTGTAAGCAAAAATTAATAACAAAATTAATTTTAAGAACATAATTTCTAGATTGATCCTTGTCCTATTTCTAGATCAAACTAGCTTTGACTTTGCATCATAAGACTCAGATCACCAGGGAAATTATCAATGAAGCATCTATTGAGTACTTCTACAACGATAATTTGAAGATCCTACCCAATAAAGAATGGTATATTATTTAAAGATTAAGAGAGAGGAGAGAAGAGAGAAAGAAAGAAAGGAAAGACCCTGGTAACATCATAAAGATCCTAAGTAAATATTTTTAACATTAAGCAAAAGAAAGCCCCACTGACATCGTAAAGATCCTAACCGAATACTTCCTGCATAAAGCCTGGATGCTGAGGGCTACTTAAATATAATGGCATGAATAGGAAGAAAATACCTATTGACAATAAGAGGTAATGCCTCGCATCCTCCAAACTTTGCACTGCAACAAGAGCGAGCGGAATTACAAAGTGAAGTGATGCTTTTTCATGAACATGCCACCCAAATAGAAAACCACATGCATAAGCATAGGCCACCCATCTAGTGATCATTCGTGGTTGAGGATCTTTGAAAGCTTTGATTAGGCAAGGAGACAAAGCTAGCAGCACCACAACAAAGGTTGTCAAGGGAGTGATCTGCCATTCAATGGATTCACATATCAAGGGGAAAAAAAGGGAGTAATGTAGGGTTAACTACAATTCACTACTATCCCAATTATCTGCACCAAGCTTGTTTTAGTTTATGATTGAAAATTACCTGAGGTAGCACAGAAAACGGAGATGAATCACCAACTAGACCACTGGTAAATGAACCTGTTGGTATCTTGATACTAAATCCAAGTTTTCTGAGCAAGATTGACAGTCCTTTATCCAGTAAAATATAAAAAACCCAGAAATTTGGAGCCCAATATGCATGGCAAAGTCCCCTGCCGAAAGGAAACATGCGTTGGATGACTTGCTGTATCTGCAAGGAATATATTAGTAATAAATTTTTTCAGGGAATCATGGTTATTAGCAAAGTTTTTTTTTTCCTGGCAATACAAATTTCGGGATATAACAAGAGGTCTCTGCTAAGAATCTGTAGCTGAAAATAGAACGTTGCAGTCAGTACATGTTGATTAGTTTCCTGTAGAGAAACTATCAATTTGAGGTAGTATGTTATGTAACGTGCATAAAACTTGCGGCAGTGCAATCTCAAAAGAGAGGTGAATCTCGAACACAGGAAGTTAAGAGATTGAATGAAAAGTATCTCTAATCCCCACTAAACCAACAAGTTTAAGGTTATAATATTGTAACATTTTCCTTCATTTCTAGGTCTAGAAATTAGCACAACACACAACAAACGACTGTCAAAGTCAACGAATGAGGGAATCTCATTATGAGCTTGAACAAAAAACCTTTAATACTATGTTAAATCACACCACACTAAACCTCAAAAACTGAAGTTATGGTATTGAAAAAGGATCTCTTATCCTTCCTTGATACACTGCCCACCAGATTCCTAACCTCAACAGTCCTCTTTCCGCCCTTTCAGGATAACTTATGCTTGACTGATGACTAGATGCGAGTGGCAGTTAAGTTCCATCTAAAATCCATGCATTGAAGAAATAGCATATAGCAGAAAAACCAAGGTGCTCATATTCATGCTGATAAAGTTAACACATAACAAATTGGTCACCCATACAGTACATTTTTCTGCCACAAACGAAATTTGAACTGGGAGTATAGAATACAACATGAAAAAAAAAATGTACCCTTATTTTTGTAAGAGTTCAACAACATTTGGGGGTGGGGATTCAAACCTGTACATGCTGATAAGGTTATTAATATATACATATTTTTTAGTACAACAACTAAAACATGACAATTACTGTTGAGGCAAGCTCACTTTAGCCATGCTGATAAGGTTATTAACCTACAAGTAAATTGAACTTCTAAACATTACATTTGTCTACCACAAACAAAACTTCAAGCTCAAACATAGATTTTATACCTGACCATGATAGATAAACGGCCCATAAGCAGCAGCAAAAACTGCCACAACAACAGATCCCATAACTGTAAGCCGCCCAAAACCTCTGACAAATCCTCCCCGACAGTAATGCCTTAACAAATAAACGAAATAAACAGGTGCAGCAACAGCAAACAAATGCTTGAAGCACAACAAGACCGCAAAAACAAACCCACCAATCAAATCCCTCCCCTCCTCCAAATACGAAAGAGAAATCAGAAGCATCCCAAGAAGAAAGCCATTATACTGAAAATGCAAATGGTCCACAATCACGAGCGCAGGGGACCAAACAACCAAAACCCAGATTAATTTGCGCTTAATTGGATCCAAATTCCTCGTCAATCTATAAACCCCATAAAGAAGACACAGATCGGATAGAATAACCGTAATTCTTTGGAAGTATACAACAGTGTTGCTGTTATAATCTAAACCCTTTTGAAGATGCACAATCCGGGGATCGACAATATTGGCGAAATATGAAAGGAAGCGTTCGAAATATGCAAAAAATGGGGGGTAATCGAGAGTCCATTGGCTGGTCTCGTCGAAGTACCATTGAGAGAGAGGGAGAGAGTGGGTGAGAGCGAGCCAGTGGCGATGGACCTCAAAATCTGTGCTGCGGTAAGATGGAATCAGAAGAAGCTTGATGCAGGCAGCTATGGCGAAGAACCATAAGAGCTGAAGCACAGGGTTTCTGGGGTTAGGGGCTTTGCTAATGTCTTCTTGTTGATGACGCCGGTGATCCTCCATGGCGGTGATTGAAGGCCGGAATCGAACCGACGGCCCGGCTTCGACTGTTGAGATGATTTAATTGGTTTTTCGCCTTCTTCCTTAGCAGCCGCAGAATTTTTCTTCAACCTTAAAAGTAAAAGGGTCTTCATTTCAACAAACAAAAAATTAAAATCTGCTTATGAACCATTTTGTTTTTTAAAATCAAGCTGCTACATACTCTTTTCATTCTTAACATTTTCTACTTTCATATCTATTTTTTTTACCAATAAGTCAAATTTTAAAAACTAAAACGATTAATTTTTAATTTTTTTTTTTTTTAATTTAGCTAAGAATTCAATTCTATGTAAAATATGCAAACTAAAATCTAAGAAAATAGACTTGATTTTTAAAAACAAAAAATGTAATGATCTGAGTAATACGTCCCAAGTTGTTTTCCAGTAGATTTTTTTTTTTTTTCTTGTGTGTGGCCAAATTTAATTTATGATTCAAAAATTATTTATTTCTTATTTTTCATGAATGATTGATTTTTTTTTAATTGATACAGAAAAGCTACATCTCATATATATATATGCTATCAAAGTTTGATTTTTTATTATTTTTTTTATTTTTTTTCTATTTTTCTTTGGAGAGAACATCAAAACCTCTTATCTCAAGATTGATAGTATAATTTTTATGCAAGTTGAGCTAGTTTTATATATATTAATCTACCATGCTTCAATAATTAAATTAATTGAATAATTAGTTCCTCTTACCCTTAAAAGAAAAACTGTGTTCATTCCAATTAAGTACAATCACAAATTATTTTTAACTATATTGCGTCTCATATATATCATTAAATAACATTCAAAAAGTGCTTTCTATGCTTTAAATTTGCTTAAATTGAGTGTTGAGAATTTAAAAAACCGAACTAAGGAAGAAGATGTGAAATTTTGAGGTGAAAATGACAAAAATGTTAGTAGAGCTATTTCGAGAAAGAAATGAGGAAAAGAGACTAAAGGCTTCCTATGAGAGCAAGAAATTAAAATAGTTTGGAAATATATTATCGTGAAAAAGTTGATAATGTTTTTAAAGTGACTTCTCTTTCATTTGATAAAAAATAAAGAAATATTCAATCCCTTTGAAGAGGAGCAGTTTATGAAAATTGGTACCAAGGAATCATGGAACCAATCAAATTGAATCTAAAATCCAATCCATATGGGAGATGGTTTTGCTAACTCAACTCACTTTATCTTCTTTTTCATAATCACTTTTATGGATTCAGATTCTAAAGCCATAATGGATTATTCAGCCTTCATTTTCGCCACCCAAAATGATTCTCGTATTTTCAAAGTATAAAAAGGAAAAATCATGTTAGAAAATAAGGAGATCAAATTCTGATGTTATTAACCTACGTTACAACAAAAATCACTTTCAATAACATGTAAAATGCATTGCTAGAAGCAGAAAACGTCGTTTAAAAGTATCAACGGCGTGTAGAGGTGCATCAATGTATATATTGTAGTAGCATACTACTAGATATCAATGATAATTTAACCGTGCGCCGATAAAATGTAACATTTAGTGGTGTTCAAGCATTACTAAAAATTCATTTTTATTTAAAAGTTATAAGCATATTTTATTGTATTATCTAGTGGTTGAAAATTGATGGATTAAATTTTCTTTAAATGCAAATAGAGCCATCTAAATATGGGTTAAATGCTATATAACAAGAACAAAAAATAAGATTGTATAGACTATACAAGAATATTATTAAAAATTAAACACAATTATAATTATTTTAAAATTAAAATACAAATGAATTGAAAATAAACTATACATTTTGAAACAAGGTTACGGTTTTTGTTTAGGTTTTCCTCCCAAAACATTATTAACTTTTAACTTGTTGGTGATTGTGTCTTTCAAAAATTCTATGGTCAATCCAAATATAATTCAATAAATATTAATGTGTTTATTATATCTTGTTTATATATACAAATATAGTAAAATGTTACTGTCTATCAATGATAATAGACAATGTCATTTTGTTATATTTATAAATATTTTGACTCATTTTGTTATATTTAAAAACGGTTTATATATAGTAATAATACATTGACTATACATCTAGATTCATATATTTGTTTTGCATAATGTAGGATATCGAAGCATATTCTTAGAGATGGCCTCGAACATTCGATATCTAAAGAGTTTTGATGCCCTCCCTAGTTT
This sequence comes from Citrullus colocynthis, assembly GCA_031780015.1. Taxonomy (NCBI): domain Eukaryota; kingdom Viridiplantae; phylum Streptophyta; class Magnoliopsida; order Cucurbitales; family Cucurbitaceae; genus Citrullus; species Citrullus colocynthis. The sequence goes on along the minus strand of QLSR01000390.1, from coordinate 909,849 downwards.
GGTTCCTCATAGGATCATAATAAGAATTCTTGGGACATTCTTTGCCTTTCATTTCTTTTTTTCTTTACACATTTTCTTTAATCAATTCTCCTTATTTCTCATTTTCAATTTTGTTAAATTACTTTATGTAATTACAGATTTCAACTAAGTTGTAAATTGTCACAATTTGTAATGGCTCTGATGATCCTAAAATTAAATTTATTCAAGTTGCACGCGTATTTATATATATATATAAGGATAATTGTTTTAAATAAACTTTTTTAAATTAATATACAATAATAGACTATTGATAGATATCTATCTATCAGCATTTATCACTGATCTATTAGTGATAAAATACAATTTTTAAGTTTTAAAATTTGTTAAGAAAAATGTCAAAATATCATTTTGGTATTTATAATTTAGAATTTGCTCAATTTTAGTTCATTTCATTTTAAATGCCAATTTTAGACTTTTAAAGTTAATTTTTTTTTATCAAAATTGATTAAATAATAATAATAATTTTCATACAAAACTACACACCTTGTGAATATGTCCAAAAGTTATAGTGAAAAAACAAACTAATAATAATAAAAAAAAAATATTAGAAAAATCAAAATAAACAAGTAGTGGGAACTAAATTTAAAAATCATCGAAAGCATATAAACTACAATCGAACAAGTTCCAAAGTACAAGGTTCAAACAAGTATTTTAACCTACAAAAATATTGGAGAATTTTTTGGTTAATATAAAATAGAAATTAACACGATAGTTAACTTGAAAGACATATATATATGTGTGACATCATTTATAACATCATGCACGTAGATTTACGTGACAACGGTTATGTAGAAGATGTTTAGGTAAATGATTTTAAAATAAATTGTAACAATAATATATGTTTGTAAAAAAAAATTATTATTTTGAATTTGTATGGCTAATTAATTTTGAATTGATTGATGTAATGTAACGGCTATTAAGTTAATTACTGAAGTTTAGTTGAGAATCTAGGTAGTGGGTTTAGTTGGTCACATGCATAAAAACCAAAATGGAATCAAATTAAGAGGTCTAAAATTTCATCTACTTCATTCATTGTTTTTGAATTGATGAAATCGAAAATGATGGATTTGTAAACTCAACAAGAACACGTTTCTTTTTTTTTTTTTTTTTTTTTTTTTTTTTGGGGGAAAAAAATAAAATTTTTTTTTTATTAAATTAACTCCAATTTTTTTTTTTTTTTAATTTTTTAAATCTAAAATTTTTGATTTTTAAAATTAACAAAAACACCTTTTTTTTTTTTTTTTTGGGGGAAAAAAATAAAATTTTTTTTTTATTAAATTAACTCCAATTTTTTTTTTTTTTTAATTTTTTAAATCTAAAATTTTTGATTTTTAAAATTAACAAAAACACCTTTTTTTTTTTTTTTTTGGGGGAAAAAAATAAAATTTTTTTTTTATTAAATTAACTCCAATTTTTTTTTTTTTTTAATTTTTTAAATCTAAAATTTTTGATTTTTAAAATTAACAAAAACACCTTTTTTTTTTTTTTTTTGGGGGAAAAAAATAAAATTTTTTTTTTATTAAATTAACTCCAATTTTTTTTTTTTTTTAATTTTTTAAATCTAAAATTTTTGATTTTTAAAATTAACAAAAACACCTTTTTTTTTTTTTTTTTTTTTTTAGGGGTACCATATCAACATGTTCTTACATCAAAGTAACTCACATGTTATATTTCTTTCAAATTAACTAATGCAAAATTTAATGATGGGCGTGGTGGAAAAGGAATTTGTTTATTCATATTCATTTCAAGTATTATATGGGAAGGTTTGACTTGGAGAATCACTAGTAATGTTAGCAAAATAAAGTTCCACTTGGGCTTATTGGTGGAAATCTAGCTAAATGAGATTCTCTACAAAAGTAAAAATTATATCTAACCTTAAACTTATGATTAACTTTAGAATTTAGAAGTTCATCACCATCTCAAACGTTGTGTAATGCTGTAGAGCGTTGTTTATCGTGTTATGATAGCATCTTGACACTATTGCTTACACAATAAAGTCACCTTTTCGTTTTTAGGTCATTTCATCCTTTCTTTTAAATCTCATTCTGATTTTATTCTCTCTTTTATAGTTTTTAACTTAGATATTTTTTTCCTCGAATAATCAAGTTAAATAATGATGAATTTTGGCAATTGGCGAAAGGTTCATTTCCTAATTTAGAGGTAGGAAGAACTGGATCGTAAACTTATGAGAATTGTGCTTAATCATCTCTAATTCATGCTTTTATTTTTTTAGCATGTGTTTTCAATTGATGCATTAATTGTATTTGCCTCACTAATAGTTAAAAATCATCAATTTGTAATGGTTGTGTATTGGATTGTCCAGTAACACGAATTAAGTAATGGTTACTCCAGAAGTTCATTTCTTACGTGATCAAATTAGAATTAGAGAAAAAGAGATAGAATATCTAATTTAATTAATTGTCTCTCTTAACTTAGTGCAAATATTAATTTATATAGAACACTATATCGTGCTTTAGTATAGTTAATTATTTAGTTTAATTGTGGCTTTAGTATAGTTAATAGCTTGGGGCATGCACTTGATTTGACTTTTTTTTTTTCTTTTTCACAAGTTGGAATTTCTATGATCAAATTACAATTAGGCACACTCTTGCCTTTCAATTAGATCATTCAGGGATTTTTTTTTCTTTTTTGGTTGTTATACCTTACATTTACTTTTCTTTATTTTAAATCCTATCATTTCAATCTAAATCCTCCTTTGGGTAAATATTTTAATTTGACAAGTTTTGATGTCTCACTTTAGTTGCTAAACTTTTATGGTTATCTCTAATAAATCTCTATATTTTAAAAATATCAAATATGTCTTTAAATCTTTAAATTTGTATCTAACATATCCACAATATGTTTAATAATTTAAAAATTAATTAATTTATTAGAAAGTCTAATAGGACACCAGATCTTTGATTTTGAGTAATTAGATTTTTAAAAATGTTGGGTAGGTCAAGAACCTATTAAATATAAAATTGAAAATTTAGGGACTTTACGATACAAAATCAAAACTTTTAGAATTTATTAAAAAAATTTTAAGTCTAAAGGAAATTATTGTCAATACTTACATTCTCATATTTTCAATTATATCGAAATGTTAAACGATAGCAAGAGTTCTTCTATGAGAAAACTCAAAACTCTCTTAGAAGAATGAAAGTTAAATAAAAAATTTTCATTTTTCGTGGAGGAATCATGTTCGAACCATGTTACAATTAAGCTTTGAGAATTGGAAATCTTATTATAGACAAATGAAAAGGTACCATTATTGATCATTATAGTTAATTATGTGTAATATACACTATTGCGTGTTATAAATAGTTTGATGTTTAAAAAGTTTTAGTTCACATTTATTACAATTCAATGTTTGGAAAAAAAAATTGCATTTCTATTACTATTTTACTATTTTATAAATGAGTATATGGAAGAAAATTTTTACTTCCATATTTTGCCCTTAAATTTTTCATAAAATTATAAATTTCACGTGCCTCACATGTGTTATGAATTAGCTACGGGAATAAAAAACTTTTAAGCCTATTATACAAACATATCTATTTTTAAAAATTTAGAGACTAAAAAGATAATTTTCTAAAAAAAATTGTAATTAAAAATAATGAAATGAAATTATTAGTTAAAATACTATTTTGGTCCCTATATTTTAGGATTTGTCCAATTTTAGTCTTTGTACTTTTAAATATAAAATTTTAGTCTCTCAAAATTTATTTTTATCAAAATTGATTAAATAATAATAATTTTCATGAAAGATAATAGAATATGTAAAAAAAATTAGATGTTTAAGTACATTAACTAAAATTAAGTAAGTAGTCAAGTAAATGCGAAAATGTTATTTTAATCTAAATTGCTATAAAAGTAATTAAACAAAACCGTAAATTATTTTAAAAGATTTAAGAAAACAATTAGCGCCCATAGTCGCCAGCCAACGTGGACCATGGTCACTTTCCATTAAAGAATAGATTAATTAGCCAACTTTTTATCCATAAATTAATTCTATTTTATTTTCTAAAAATAATTCTAAAACTACCATGATATATATATATATATATGTATATATATATTCTTTCTTCGACAAAAACAAAAACTATCATTTAACAACCAACCATAATCAATATTCCACAAGCGTGACTCTAATAAAGTGTATATATATATTCTTTCCGTTCATAAATTAAAAAAGTGTTAGATAGGTCTCTAATTTTTCAATTTTATTTTTAATAAATTATTAAATTTTTAATTTTATTTGGATTGATCTTCGACAGGTTTGAAATTTTTTAAAATAAATGTTTTATTAGTCGTAAAATTTAATTTGAGTTTAATAAATACTAAGCATATTTTTAAACATTTGTCAGATACAAAAATAGAAAAATTTACGATTTAATTTGACACATGGTTAAATTTTATAACTAATGTAACATATATGGTCTAAAAAGTTTTGAGTATGCATAAGACTAATAGGAAAGAAAATTAAGGGCTTATTTGAGCAATCTAAAACCAAAATTTTGAAAACAAGGGATTTAATAAAATAGAGTTGCATTTCATGTTTTCAGATATGTGTTTGGTAGCCGATTGAAAAAATTAAAATTTTGATTTAAACAAATTTTCGACATGTATTTGATAATATATTTATAAACTATTAAACTAATTATAATTACTCACTAAATATTAAGTTAAATATAAACTATTACTAATTAATTTATGAACTTGTTTTACATTAAAAAATTTGTATAAATAATTGAGTTTATACTGTGAAATACTATATTTGTTTTTTATTATATCTTTTCTACGTCAAAATCTAGATACACGATATGTTATTATCAGAATTTGGATCATAGAATCCGAAAACAATTTTAAAAAACAGAATCTAGATTGTATACCAAATCACAGAATCCAGTGAATCTGAAAACAAAAAAAAATTGTCTACCCTAAAATTTTGTGAATCTATTTGACATATCTAAAATCAAATTAGCTTAAAAGAGAAAATGAATGTATGACAGTTGTACATTTTTAAATGTTCAAGATTTGTGATTCAAAATCCAATTACTAAACTTGTAATTTAAATTTCAAATAAAATTTAATTGAAATGCATACATATGTAATGTTTAGATTAAGTAATATTAATTATTAGTTTAAATTACAATTTTAGTCCTAAATTTTTTAAATTTATGTCAATTTAGTCTTTAAGCTTTAAAAGATGTGTCTAATAGGTCCCTAGACTTTCAATTTTTATATCTAGTATGTCCCTAGAGTTTAATTTTGTATTTAATAAATTTTTCAACATCCAATTTTATATCTAATAGGTCTCAAATATATTCTTTTTTAAAAAAATTAATCAATAATGTAGTAGATATAACCTAATTTTTAAACATAAAATTAAAATAAAACACTACAAAATTATCTCAATGGATCAAACCAAAAGTGACACTAAGCCAAAGCGAGCATAACTTAGCTATAATTGGGCATAAACTTCCATTCTGGAGGTAGAAATTTCGATCCCCCACTCCCACAATGTTGTACTTAAAAAATAAATAAATAAATAAAATCAAAAGAGTGACATTTAAACTTGAGCCAAAATTGTGTCCCTTCACACCAACTTACTAAACCTTCAATTTTAGTCCATGTATTTTTCATAAATCTTAAATTTAATCTTTCAAAGTTAATTTTTATGGAAATTGACAAAACAATAATAACTTTTCAGGCAAAAAAATATAATATGTGAATAAGTTTTCAAAAACATAGTGAAAATGTTAATAAATAACAAAAAGTTTTAGAAAAAAATTAATGGAAATTATCTTAAATGGCAAAATTGCTGAAAATATTTATAACTAATAACAAAATACACAGTTTTGCTATATTTGTAAATATTTTGATTTCTTTTACTATATTTGAAAAAAGCCCAAAAATTAATACTAAGCCAGTAATAAGGACTAATTTAAGATTTCTTAAAAGTATAAAGACTTAAATTTAACATTTGAAAGTATATCGACTAAAGTTGAACAAATTTCAACCAAAATAATATTTTAACATTTATTTTTTCTAAAACATTAAACTTGTCAACTTAGGTCAAATTTTACTATAACTTTTTAATTTTATCAAATTTGTTACCATCTTAATCTCAAACTTAGACAGTATTCAAATTTTGACAAATTGATAAATTTCCTCTAAAAATTATTATTTTTTTTATATTTTTAATGAATTATAAAAGTATGTATGAAGTTAAAATAATAACAATATGTGTAATTGATGCTTGTTTAGGTGGAGGTAGTTACACCTTCAAATTGGTGCATCCATTCACATTCAGGTGCAATTTAGTTACACCCTCATTTTCACCTAATTTATTATTTAAGAATTAAAATACATGTTTTTTTTTTTGTTATAAAGTATTAGAGTTATGTGGTGGTACTATATAATAATCCATTTTTATATGGTACATTTTTACATTTTTTTCTTTACATTTTTTTCTTTCTTTGTTTTGTTTTTGGATAATACTTGGATGTATGTCAGTATGCACCCATCTTTGTGCATCCCTTCTCATAACTCACACCAAAAAGAAATTAAAATATTTAAAAAAAAATTTTGTCATGATAGATTATGATGGACAATTTAGTGGGATATACGTATGTGCGACCTAGATGCCTAAGTATTTTTCTTTGTTTTTTTATACTTTTATCTTTTTTTTCTTAACTTTTTTTTTATTTTACGTTTTTTTTTTCATTTATGGAATAACATTTTATGTGGTTTTATTTTAAAATAATATATATTTTTGTCACGAAATCTTTGATAATATAAATTTTAAACGTCTTTCTTACATTTTTTATACAATCATTACAATACAAACTAACAAAACTCATACAATTATAACCTCATATAATCTGATGGATCCAAATCGAAAAATAAATAAATAAATGACAAAAATAAGAATAAAAATCACTGCAAAAATAGAAAAATAAAAATAAATATTTATTAAATAAAATATATTCTTATTGCCAAAGATTTTATAAAAAAACAAGAAAAAATTGTTATCTCAAATTATGAAACGTATTTCTCACGTAGTTATTTTTAACTTTCAATTTTCAATTGATTAGTTAAAAATAAATGATATCTTGTAAATTACAAAAGAACATAAAAAGACGAATAAAAATGAAATGGATTATGTGATACCAACTATAGCTTAGGTTATGAAATGTATTATTTCTTTTTTTTTTTTAATTCCACACTCGGTGAGAAATTCAAACTCATGACCTCTTGGTTGAAGGTTTATAGATAATGTTAATCTGAACTATGCTAAACTCTTAATATAGCTTGATTTTAGACATTTTGTTGATTAAATTTTTTTACGAAATTAAATATATCACATTGAGATTCACTCCTATGTTAACAACTAGGTTCAATCATTTTTGAGATATAAACTCAATATTGATGTTATTAGCAATTCACATGGTTTGCCAGTGGTGGCTCCACAGATCTTCTTCCTATATCATTTGAAGACCTTCTCTAGGTTGAAGTGCTCACCATTCTCAATAATTCCAAGCTTATTAAAAGATATGGTATCACTAATCTATGTGTTAACTGATGCTTCCTAACTTAGCCAAAGCTATTTTTGAAAATAATTTTTCTTTAAGTGATTATTTTGGAAGATATTAGAGATTGGAGGTTAAAAGTCCATATCAAAAGTTCTAAAATTAGTTTTTACAATAGTTTTTGCTAACCGTGATTTTGGTAACTATGATTTCAGAAAAATTTGTGAGATGAAGTAAATGAGTGTTAGTATTAGTATTTGGTAAATAAATACTAAATTATGTAGTTCTAGTTATAATAGGTAAAATAGACCTATTACTAATTTTTTTTTAATAATATATATAATTTTAAATAGTTGTTTAGAATCATATATTTTTGTTTACTTTAAATTAATTTTTAAATATTAAAAAAATAACTTTATTTTTTTTTAAAAAAAAACCAATATAGTATAATTGTTTTTAAAAAATTAATGAATTCAATCTATGAAACATTAGAAGATATTGATATGATTGAGCGAAAAAGAAATAGATATATGAAATAGATCTTATTTTTAAAGAATAAAATTTAAAATTTAAAATTTAAAATTAATTTAAAATTATATATGATTTTAGGAGAATCCAAAAATTGGTAAGAAACTGATTTTAAGCAATCCCAAATGCATTAAAAGATAGCTCACAACTTGGGTAACTGGCCTGGTCTAACAAAGAGGAGGGGGAGTGGTATATTATCCAACCCGTTTACTTTTGTTGTGAACATAGCTTAACTTACATAATGTTTTGTATTTTTTATTTTTTAAAAAGAAAACCGCTAGACCAAACCGTCCAAACCGATATTGATTTTGTTTGGTTTGAGTATTTTTTTCTACAATTTTTCTATTTTGAAACAAAATTTTAATAAAATTATCTAAAATAATTCAATATAAAGGTTTGAATTCCACATGCTCAAACACAACCATAATAATAATAAATAAATACAACCATAATAATAATAATAATAAATAAATAAATATATAGATAAACATTTAGGATGAATAAATTCGTAACCCCAATAATTCTACATTTTCACCGATTAATAAACTAATTTCACCTTATATTTCTCCCAACTATTGTTAAAATTCTTTTCTTAGAAAAAAGTACAAATACTTAATTGGAATGAGTAATTAAAAAGAAAAATTAAATAATAATAATAAATAAATAGATAAATAAATAAACATTTAGATGAATACATTCGTATCCCAAATTCTACATGTTCACCAATTAATAAATTAATTTCACCTAATATTTCTCACAACTATTCTACTTTTCGTTAAAATATATATATATATATATATATATATATATATATATATATATTTTTTTTTTTAATACAAATACCTAATTGGAATAAGAAATTAAAAAAGAAAAATCAATCTGTCAATCTTCTAGGAAACAAACAATAATTATCCAGATTTTTTGAAAAATTAAAAATAATAATAATACACTATTATTGGTGGGTCCCATTGACAAACCAAAAGAAATCTAAATTAAGATTTTGAGTGTTTGACTAAGTTAAAAGAGAAAATAAAAGCAAATACTTCTTTTTCGAAAGAAAACTAATTACAAAAACAAAAAGATATTCGTAAAAGAAAAAAACATATAAATATATATACAAAAAAGATAATTATTTTTATTTAATCCTTATTATCCTTTTAATGATATTTCCTATTCCTACGTGGATTACACTATTCACCATATTTCCATCTATAAATACCTCCTCCCCTTCGCCTAATTCTTTCAATTCACCATTCATATCTCCCTCTCTTACTCTCTCTCAAATTTCCTGATCACTCTCTCTCTCGCAACATTTTCTTTCTTTCTCCGATGGCTCCCAATAACGGCGTTTTGCCTACTGGCTCCGGTTTGATCGTCAGTTTCGGCGAGATGTTGATCGATTTCGTCCCGACGGTTTCCGGCGTATCTCTGGCTGAGGCGCCGGGATTTCTTAAGGCTCCCGGCGGCGCTCCGGCGAACGTCGCGATCGCTGTTAGCCGCCTCGGCGGTCGCGCAGCCTTTGTAGGAAAGCTCGGCGAAGATGAATTTGGCCGTATGTTAGAAGGAATAGTGAAGGAGAACGGTGTTGACGCCAGCGGGATCCGCTTCGATCAAGGCGCTAGAACCGCCTTGGCTTTCGTCACTCTACGCGCTGACGGTGAGCGTGAGTTTATGTTCTACCGGAACCCTAGCGCCGATATGCTTCTCAAGCCGGAGGAATTGGATCTCGAACTCATCAGATCCGTAAGTTTTTTATTATTTTTTTATTTTCTGTTTCGGTATTAATTTTCTCGTTGATTGAATTTTCCTGGAAAATTTTTCCGTTTGTTGTATATTTGACCAAGATCGAGTATGTTAATCTCACGCGCCTGTTCTCATCTTTCACCTCACTCTCCTTTTGATTTGACACGTCAGACTTAATAACTGGGTCCCACACATAGATCTAGACTACCAGTAATGGGTAGTTTCGAGATTTTCCTCTTTTCATAGATGAATTCCGATTATACCCCCTTTTCGCTGACGTGGCGCCGCCTCACGTGCTTACTTCAGACTTTATACTCACGTGCGGTTGGCGGTGCCCATCAACGGCGGAGGTCTCTCTTTATCTGTCAGATATTTTATCTTTAATTTCATATTTCTCTCGTTTTGATTAATATATATTAAAAATTCCTTTTGTGTCAGCGTATTTTAATCGATATTTCAAAAATTGAAACCTGATCAATTGGGAATTTCTTAAACGTTATCCTTTGAAAAAAAATCATGACCCGTTATTGAAAACACTGGAGAATGGATATTTCAAATATCGATAATTTGAAAAGAATTTTGTTTTTTAGTTTTTATTTGGTTGTTCCTATCATCATAGGACATTATAGTTTATGAATTTTATGAGTTAATGGCCAATGGCAATAAAATCTGAAACAGATTTTATGGAAACTTAAATAATTGGTTTGTCAAGTGTATGGTATGTGATAATGATGTTTACTTTGCATCAAAAAAGAAAAAAAAGATGATGCTTTTTTATTTTTATTTTTTCCTTTGAATATTTGGAATTATCATTTCAAAAATAAGCTGTCGTATTCATTGATTGATATGGGAAAAGTGAAATTGTGATTAAATAAATCCTTGGAAGGTGAGGTGGGGACTCTGATTTTTATTTTTGTCGCTACGTCACCGATTTAATTAAAAAAAAAAAAAAAAGTCGAAATTTTCGATCATAGAAATGGTGGTTCCGAGCATGCCGCCGTGACGAGGGGATGCGTTTGTTTATTTCCAAATTTATTATATCATTTGTTTTTCCCTTCATTATTTTTACATCTGGAACTTTTCAAATTTGACTTGATTTGAAATCTCTTTTATACACTTTTCTTTTGAAGGAAATATATTTTTATTTTCTGTCTTTCTTTAGCCCAAATGTCATGTTCAGGTCTCAAATTAAGCTGTTGCTTATTCCCCCTGGTTTGACAAACCATTTGAAATCATTGTAGTAAATATTAATTGGTCTATTTGGATCATATAGTTAATAAATGCTTGTGAAAATACTGAATATGTATCATATGTTTGGTGTTCGTAGGCCAAAATCTTTCACTACGGATCCATAAGCTTGATCGTGGAGCCCTGCCGATCGGCACATATTAAGGCAATGGAGGAAGCCAAGAAAGCAGGTGTTCTACTTTCATACGATCCCAATTTGAGGCTGCCTCTGTGGCCCTCTGCAAATGAGGCCCGTGAACAGATCAAGAGCATTTGGAACAAGGCCGACATCATCAAGGTCAGTGACGAGGAACTCAAATTCCTCACGCAGAACGAAAAGGTCGATGACGAAGCCGCCATGTCTCTCTGGCACGATAGCTTGAAGCTCCTCCTCGTCACTCTCGGTGAGCAGGGCTGCCGATACTACACCAAGGTACATTCCTGAATCCCCCAATTACTTTTTGGTTTCAATAGTATTTGAGTCTTTATGTGTAAGCATATGCTGTGACCATTAGTTTGGTTGATGAAAACTAATTCTTTTCAAATTTGATTGGTTGTTTTTTTAAAACTACCCCCTGTTTTGGACTAAAATATTTTTAGGACTGACAAACTTGAGCATGTGAAATTCAAAGCACTGTCATAATTTAGGCAACATTGTCTTGATGTTTACTTCAAAAACAAAAAAGAAAAGGAAAAAAATGGTAATGGTGTTGGTTGTTTCATACCTTTCCATAGCTTCCTTACTGTCAAAGGCTGGTAGTTGGCTTTTAGTGGTTGGATCTAGGAATTGCATAGCTGTATCTTAATCCCCATATTTATTTATAATAGCATATATAAAACCCCTTTCTAACAGATCTATTGCTTTTGACTTTTGGTAATTTTGTGATTTTCCTCCTCATGTTTATCCATATCAATCTCCCTTCCACTTTCCCAAGAAAACTTAAGATCTCCCAATCTGAAACTTCTCGAGAAAGTTGAAGGGTATTGTGAAACTTATGTAACGCACCTTTTTAATGTGTGGACACTGTTTTCTTAGCATAGTTGTAGGTGTGGTTTTTGATTCGTAGGGCCACAGTTTTAATAATTTCTTCTTGGCCCTATTAAAAACCCATTTTTCCTTCAAAATCTCGTACATGTCATTACCATGTCTGGCCCATTGTTCCTTTGCAAAACCGACCAACAATGAGTAGTGCTTTTATGTAAAGCGCTTCCCTTTCAACCTCTTTACCCCACATTCTTCATTTTTGGCCACATTGGACTTGTTAGTATTGCTTAATATAAACTTTTGAAACAGCAAACATTTGCATTTGGGGTACGAGTTTCATATGTTATCTCAAATTGATTATGCCTTTTTTACACAGAACTTCCGCGGCTCCGTGGATCCTTTCAAGGTTAAGGCTGTTGACACAACTGGAGCTGGTGACTCATTCGTTGGTGCTCTTCTTTGCAAAATTGTTGACGACCAATCCGTGCTTCAGGTACTTTCATTCTTCGATAGAGCCTATATTTATCAAAATGGTTATCAAACCCGACCCTCGAAATGATCGGTTTTTGTTTGTTGTAGGATGAGAAGAAGTTGAGGGAGATCCTGAAGTTTGCTAATGCTTGTGGAGCCATTACAACAACCAAGAAAGGAGCCATTCCAGCACTTCCATCGGAGGCTGACGTGGCAGCTTTGATCAAGGCTTCTTCTTAGGCTGCATAGAGATCCGTTTCTTTCTTTCTTTTTTTTTTTTTGTTTTTGTTTTTGTTTTTTTTGTTTTTTTTTTTTATAAAAAAAAAAAACAAAAACAAAAACAAAAACAAAAACAAAAACAAAAACAAAAACAAAAACAAAAACAAAAACAAAAACAAAAACAAAAACAAAAACAAAAACAAAAACAAAAACAAAAACAAAAACAAAAACAAAAACAAAAACAAAAACAAAAACAAAAACAAAAACAAAAACAAAAACAAAAACAAAAACAAAAACAAAAACAAAAACAAAAACAAAAACAAAAACAAAAACAAAAACAAAAACAAAAACAAAAACAAAAACAAAAACAAAAACAAAAACAAAAACAAAAACAAAAACAAAAACAAAAACAAAAACAAAAACAAAAACAAAAACAAAAACAAAAACAAAAACAAAAACAAAAACAAAAACAAAAACAAAAACAAAAACAAAAACAAAAACAAAAACAAAAACAAAAACAAAAACAAAAACAAAAACAAAAACAAAAACAAAAACAAAAACAAAAACAAAAACAAAAACAAAAACAAAAACAAAAACAAAAACAAAAACAAAAACAAAAACAAAAACAAAAACAAAAACAAAAACAAAAACAAAAACAAAAACAAAAACAAAAACAAAAACAAAAACAAAAACAAAAACAAAAACAAAAACAAAAACAAAAACAAAAACAAAAACAAAAACAAAAACAAAAACAAAAACAAAAACAAAAAAAAAAAGTGAAAAAAAAAAAAAAAAAAAAAAAAGAGGTAGAACCCTCATAAAATAGTTGCATCTTACAAAACTACTTAAATAATAAAAAAATGGATGCACAAGTTGAAAAACCTTACTCCAACATAGAAAAGAAAATAGATGGTTGCTATTTTTTCTTTTTTTCTTTTTGGTTTACAAACTTTAAAGATGGGATCGAAAATTCTAACTTTAAGAAGAAAGCATATCAATTAGCCACTCATTGTTTTTGTGAATTGCAATATTGCTCTAATTTTATCCCTTTCAATCCAACCCTCGTCTTTTTACTTCTCACCAACTCAACAATGGATTCCATTCCACATAAAGAAAGAAAAACCCTTTTCCCAATTGGAGGTTTCTTTTGTGTAATTTGAGATGTGAGTACTCTTCTTTTTTATTCTAACTCCATTTTCTCCCTCTTTTGAGTTTCTAAATTAGATTCTTTTTTATGGGTCTCTTGCGTTTTTTGGAATGTGGGTACTCTCTTTTTCTTAATTTCAACCACCCTTTTAAGATCGAGAGTTGTTTCTTCCTCTGTAATTGCAACTCCATTTCCTCCTTTTTTGTGAATCTTAATTATTATTATTTTTAACTCGCGCGGGCGATAGAATGTGGTAATATATATTTGTTATGAAGGAGACTCGTATTTACTTTAGACAAAGAAGGAAATTGAAGACACACATAAGTTTATAGTGATATTTTAGAGAACACTACAATAATTTTATTTAGAGATGTCACTTTTAGTAGAACATAATAATATTTAGAACATGTAGAATCAGCAACAGCTATATCTATATGGGAGTAATTGGTACAATCTTAATGTCATATTTGAAGTTGTAGTAGTTGGTGCCAAGAAAAACACCATCATCTAGGAAATATTCAACCGAATTTCCAGCTATAAGAACATCATATTGTTTGTATGAGAAGGGAATGTCACATGATCCCTTAGTAGCATACAAAGTACCAGTAATAGTGCTCATTGCTGGTACAGTTACCTCATGTGTTATTCCATTTGTGTTTTCTGATTTTGTTATAGTTTCTCCCCATTTGTATTCTCCTGAAAACGAACTTGTTGTACTAATTGTCTTTCCATCCAAGATTAAGGGAACTCCTAATCTAACTCCTGTCTTCACATCCAATAGTTTTGTTGAGATTGAAGAAGTCCATGTGCTATATGTTGAGATCACAAAAGTCTGTAGCAGGATTTGATGATTGTGCATGTAAGCATTCTCCATAAGGGGCAGCAGCCTTCGACAACACCACAATTAAACCAAGAAACACACGAGAGAATCGAAATGATTGATGATTGTTGTCATAAGTTGGACGAAACAATGTGCATGTCCATTTGGATTTGTCTTCTTGTTTTTGGTCAGCCGTTGCAACAATAAAATGATGGTCTGAAACGGAACTAACCCAATATTTGTTGTTGTAACAACATTTTATATGGAATAAAGATGGGTCAGATTGAGCTTGCTCCAACTCCAACTTTGTATATGGAGTAAGAATCTCCTTGCCTGAGTATTGTAGAAATGTACGGACTGGGGAAGACGTTTCATTCACATATCGCAAGTATTTGTTGTTGTACTTTGATTTCAGAGCTGCAAACTTGGGAAGTTGCACCATTGTTGTCTCTTTTTCAAGCTTTGCTTTTATGCTTCTTAGATACTTACTTGAGTTTTCTTGTACTTAGTTCTTGTTAAATGCTATGTTATTTATAGCACCAGAAATCAAAGATTTTACTCGCACATAAAGATTCTCATCACTGTCTTTACAAATTTAAAAGATATTCAAATTTATCTTTTCATTTTTGAATGGTCAATAGAATAAAATTAAAACGCCTCAATCCACTACTCAATCCACTACTTGTCTTTACAATAGTATTTGTTGTTGTACTTTGATTTCAGAGCTTTTTTTTTTTTTTTTTTTTTTTTTTTTTTTTTTTTTTTTTTTTTTTCTCTTTCTTTTTTTATTCTTCTCCCACATCTCAATCCACTACTTGACTTTGAAAAGGTCTGCAAGCTCATTCTCTTATAAGAAAGAAAAGGAAAAAACCAAGCATGATTTAAAATCAATATATAGAACAATTCTCAAGACACAACTACATGTGGGATGATTGGCGAGTTCATGGATTAGATTGATAGTGATAGCATTTGCGACATGTCACATCTTTTACATGGGAGCTAGGCAACGTTTTTGCCACTTTTTGCAAACAACAAACATGTGGACTATTGGTAATTAATGTATTTTGTTTTATCGTTTTTACAAGTGTCGCATTAAATTCAGTATATGAAAAGGTTTAAAATTGACTCAATTTCTCAAGTAAAAATTAGGCCTTAAATAGTAACTATTTGATTTTTTATTTTTAGTTTTTAAAAATTAAGCTTATAAGCACCACTTTTACCTCTAAATTAGTTATCAACTTTCTACCAATTATAATTTCAGAAATCAATTTAAGTTTTGAAAATTTAGAGAAAAAAATTAAAAACTTGTTTCTATCATCTTTGGACTTTTATTATTTTTTTAGAGAGGAATTTGGCTCTTTTACTTAATTAGAAAAATGAAAATCATGGTAAGAAATTGAGAGAAATATGCTTAATTTTCAAAAACCAAATGGTTACTAAATTTGTGCTTTTTTTTTTTTTAATTTGTTTTCAAAAACCAAAAACCAAATGGTTACCAAAAATTATATTTGGAATTTTATTTATTTATTATTATTTTTTTTTGAGAGGGAAATTTGGCTCTTTTACTTAACTAGAAAAATAAAAATGATGACAAGGAATTGAGAGAAATATGCTTGATTTTCACAAACTAAAGGGTTACCAAGATGATGTTAATTTATTTATTTTTTAAATATTTATTTCTACATCTCAATCATTTACAAAGACTTTGACTTTGAAAATGTCCAAGCTGCAGTCTTCTTCTTCATTTGGTTTTTGGGAAAAGTTTATTAAACATTTAAAAGGCATATAGAGAAATTTCTACACCCAAACTACACGAAGGTGGTGGACTAAAGCTTTTATGAATTAGATTGATGGGCCTTTCTACACTAATCCTTCTCTCCAAAGTTTGGAAATCTTAATATTGCACACACTTTTTTTTTTTCTATGGAATTCTGGTTATGAATTGAGACTCACTTAATACAAATTTTAGTCTAATTTATTTAACATATTGTTTATACTATTCTTTTAGGAAGATATTAAAGGGAAGAAAGGAATCAGTAGGTGCACCAGACGTTGACACATCCTTAACCATTCTCATCTTCAATGAACCCTACAACTCAAAAGATATAATTTTTTTTTTTTTTTTTGAGATATGATACCCTCTTATTTGATTAGTTAGGTTCTTTAATTATTTGATTAGTTAGGTTTTTAAGTTTCAATAAATAAATAAATAAATAAATTTTGGACTTTTCCAATATAAATCATATGGTTTCCTTTTTTTATATTTGTTCCTTTTCCTTTAGTACTTAAAGTTTTTCTATGGTTTGAAGGTTTGTTATCCATTAGATCTACATCTTAGACTTTGACTTTAAAAAGTGCCAAGCTTTCGTCTTTTTTATACAAAAAAAAAAAAAAAATTACAAAAAGAAACAAAAAACCATTAATTTAAAATTTATATTGAGACATCTCTAAAGTTGTAAATAATGATAGTTAATTTGGGATAAAAAAAACTTATGAACTCAGTGAATTTCTTTAGGGTATGTTTTGTTTAATGAATAGGGAAGTAGGAGTTGAGGAGGGTGAAGTTGTGAACTCTACCACTTACTTGGTGCAATAACCCCATTACTAAAAATATCAGTTTTCTTACATTGTTGGTTTCGTGAGTTCAAAACTCCTCAAACTTTATAACTCCACGAAGTTTACAACTTCACTCTTTGCCTTATTAAATATTTGAGGTAAAAATGTAAAATTGTGCAAAAATGATAAATTATATTGAAATTTTCAGTTCTACTTCTAACACTAGAGTAAAATTAAAATTAAATCCAAATCATAATTTGTTTTCATTTTATTAAAAAATAATAAAACATACCAAATTCTTACGTTAATTATAAAAACCCCAATAACTCATCAGGTATTTGTGTAAGCCAGCACTACGTATCTTCCATTAGTATGGGATTGTTGTATAAATTAGAAGTAGTTTCCTTCTTCTTTCTTCTCTTTGTTTTCGTCTGCAATTCAGTTGTGAATTCCCAACAACATGTGTGTGATCCTAAACAAAGCTTGGCATTACTTCAATTCAAGAATGCCTTTTCCCACAACAGTTAGGAATATGGTTCAGATCGAACTTGCACATGGAATGAGAGCACAGATTGTTGCTCATGGGATGGCGTGGAGTGCGATGAGGAAGGAGAAGGCCATGTTGTTGGTCTTCATCTCGGCTCCAGTTTTGTCTCTGGAACTCTCCATCCCAACAGCACCCTTTTCACCCCTCTCCCACCTCCAAACCTTGAATCTTTCTAGTAACCATTTCTCTGGATCTCCATTTCCACCTCAATTCGGAATGCTTACAAACTTGAGGGTTTTGGATCTTTCCTCCTCTTCCTTCCAAATATCACACTTGTCTAAACTGGTTTCCCTTCATCTTTCTTCTAATTACTATCTCAGTTTTTCAAACCTGGTTATGAATCAACTTGTTCCTAACCTAACCAATCTAAGGGATTTTCGACTCACTTCTACAAATCTTCCTGACGTCAGACCCTCTTCTTTCATGAATTTCTCTCTCTCTCTCTCTCTCTCTCTCTCTCTCTCTCTCTCTCTCTCTCTAGCGTCTCTTTATCTTTCTTCAACTCACTTGTCTGGGAATTTTCTAGACCACATTTTGGGTCTTCCAAATTTACGTGTGTTACAACTTTGGCAGAACCCCGAGTTGAATGGACATCTGCCCATGTCTAATTGGAGCAAGTCCCTTGAATTTTTGGATCTTTATCGGACTAATTTTACAGGAGGGATTCCCAGCTCCATTGGTGAAGCCAAGGCCTTGAGGTACTTAGACCTTAGTTTTTGCAACTTCAACTGTGAAATTGCTGAATCAATTGGAAACCTTACACAAATGCCTAATTTTAGAATCCATTCTAATCCTTTCAAGGGTTTGATACCCGATTGCGTTTTCAACCTCGCCCAACAAGCTTCCTCTAGTTCATTTGCAAATGTTTGTTATGATACACTTTCAAATCTTATTCATTTGAACTTGAGAAACAACTCATTCACAGGTGTCCTACCCTCTTGGCTATATTCGTTTCCTACCTTAAAATATATGGACCTCTCTAATAACCAATTCTTTGGTTTCATGAGGGATTTTAGATCCAACTCATTAGAGTTTCTTGATTTAAGTAATAACAACTTGCAAGGTGAAATTTCAGAGTCTATTTGTACACAACTCAATCTTACACTTCTAAAATTGGGGTCCAATAATTCGAGTGGGGTTTTCAATTTGGACATGTTGAGAATCCCAAGTCTATCATGGCTTGATATTTCCAATAATAACCCAACTTTCAATATTCTCAACCCTAGTTATTAGCCCTGCAAATCTTGTTTATGTAGATATGAGCTCCATGAATTTAGAAAAAATCCCTTACTTTTTGAGAAATCAGAAGAACTTGAACTACCTAGACCTTTCAAATAATCAGATTGGAGGAAAAATTCCTGAGTGGGTTTCTGAATTGGGTGGTTTGAGTGTCCTGGATCTATCTCATAATTTGTTGTCCTCAGGAATAGAGCTGCCTCTCGCTATGCCTAATCTGAATTCGGTCTATCTTGATTTTAACTTGTTCAATAAGCTACCTGTTCCCATGTTGCTGCCATCAACAATGGAATACTTCAGTGTTTCAAATAATGAGGTTAACGGAAATGTCCATCCTTCAATCTGTCAAGCCACCAATCTTACTTATCTTGATTTGTCACATAATAGCTTGAGTGGTGCACTTCCATCTTGTCTCTCCAGCATCACTAATCTAGACATTTTGTTATTGAAAAGTAACAACTTTTCTGGAGTTATTCCCATACCACCAAGGATTCAATACTATATTGCTTCAGAAAATCAGTTCATTGGAGAAATCCCTCTGTCAATCTGCCATGCAATTAATCTTCGAATTCTCAATGTGTCAAATAATCGCATGAGTGGAACAATTCCACCATGTCTCGCAAACATCACTTCACTTTCAGTATTGGATTTAAAAAGTAACAACTTTAGTGGTACACTTCCAACATTTTTTCCAACAAACTGTCAACTAAACAGCCTTGATTTGAATGAAAATCAAATAGAAGGAGAATTGCCAAAATCATTGCTGTATTGTAAAGAACTTCAGGTTTTGGATCTCGGGAAAAACAACATAACAGGTTATTTAAATCTCTCTTAAATCCAATAACATAAATTGATAGTTCAGCTAAATTTAATTTTTTTTTTTTTTTTATTAATTATTTGATAATATTAATTGGATATTACATAGATAGGTTTGAGTCGTTTGACTACATATATTGCTTCTTTCTTTCTCTTATATAATTTAACTGGATCTATATCACAATAAATTTGAAATTTTATTCATATTCTATCTTAACATAGGCCACTTTCCTTACCGGTTAAAAGCTGCTTCAAGTTTGCAAGTTCTCATCCTTCGATCCAATCGATTTTATGGTCATATCAACAATTCCTTCAACAAAGACTCTTTCTCAAACCTACAAATTATTGACCTCTCTCGCAATCATTTGAGTGGACCATTGCCTTCAAACTTCTTTGAGAACATGAGAACCATCAAGGAAGTGGAAAACCAAGAACCTTACTCTTTTTTTGGAGATAATTATTACTATAAAGATTCAATTGTGATATCATTAAAAGGGTTGGAACAAAAGCTTGAAAGAATTCTTTTGATATTCAAAACTATTGATCTGTCAAGTAATGATTTTGATGGAGAGATACCAAAGGAAGTTGGAATGCTGAGGTCACTAGTAGGTTTGAACCTTTCACACAATAAACTTACAGGTGGGATTCCTACATCGCTTAGCAATTTGAACAATTTGGAATGGTTGGATCTTTCTTCAAATCAATTGTTTGGTAGCATTCCTCCTCAGTTGGTTGCTCTTACATTTCTCTCACTTTTGAATCTCTCACAAAATCAGCTGTCAGGACCAATTCCTCAAGGCAAACAATTTGAAACTTTTGAGAATTCTTCCTACTTTGAAAACCTTGGACTCTGTGGGAACCCTCTACCAAAATGTGATACACATCAAGATGACCATCAATCTCAACAGCTACATGAAGAAGAAGACGAAGAAGACAAAGGGATTTGGGTGAAAGCTGTGTTCATGGGGTATGGATTTGGGTTGGTATTTGGAATATTTATTGGGTATCTTGCTTTTAAATGTGGGAAACCCGTGTGTATTGTGGCAATAGTGGTAGGCAAAAAAGCTCGAAAGATCCAAACATCTAGGAAGAGTTGTAGGCCTAGGAAAAGAAATGGCTAGGTATGTTTTGTTCATTTACGAACAATGTAACTTGTACAAATAAATTTATGTGTTTCATAGTTACAAATGAATTAATTTTTGAATTTAAGTCTTTGATATATATATATATATATATATATTTTTTTTTTTTTGTTAAATAATTTAGTTGGTAAGCATCACTAATTTCGTCTATTGATTTATATGCTTTACGTTATCTAAATTTTATCAAACTTATTTTTGTTTTTCAAAATTGGCAGAAATTCAAATATTTAATAGCACAATTTTTAATTACAATTAATACCTTCCTATTAATTATTTTAGAAATCAGGGCATGCTCGAGCCCAATTATTATAGATTTTTTTTCTATAACAATTATTTAAGAAATTGTTAAAAGCAACATTTAATATGGATAAAAATTGGGATTGGGTCGCAAGTTGAATTGAATGAAACGCGATTATAAGCAGTTTTTAAATGATGAACAAGGCAAGTTTGAATTTCCCCAACTAATATACTTGCATTGAATAGTAATTCCATTTCCTTGTTATGAGAGAGAAGAAGACATGCATTTAATACTTGGGAATTGAAAAGAGATGAAACTTGATTTGAAACCATACCTACACAACTACAAAGCATGGCATTTAAAGATACTACTGGCGCTCTATCTGAATGGTGACATGGCTGATGTTGTACTCTCTTCTAATATACTCAATAACCTTGTCCAATACCATGTCGGCATTTGCCTCTGGCTTTATTATAACATGGCATGCCAATAGAATCTTCCCAACAGTTATGGCCCATATGTGCAGTTCATGGATTGCAACTACCTCCTCCATCTCGCACAAACCCTTCTCAAGCTTTGTTGCGTCCACCTCTCGCGGCGTGCTCTCCATCAAAACCTCGAGGATATTTCGAAGCATTTGAATTGTTGTGCACAGCACAATTGCAGAGAAAATGAGGGTGCATATCAGATCAAGAATCTTGTATTCCGGTTTATACCATATGATTGCCCCGCCGATCATTACCCCGATGCTTTGGATGGAATCTCCAAGTACATGAAGATAAGCCCCCTGTACGTTTATGTTTCGTTGTCTCTTCCGCGTCTTGGTAACCTTTCGTGAAGGATTTCCGTCGTCAACACAACTCTCAAGTAAGGGTGTAGCTACTGATTCCTTGTGGTCATGATGCTGCTGCTGCTGCTCAACACCTTCGCTGCCAGCTCCCTTCTCTTCTCCATGGTGGTGGTGGTGGTGGTGATGGTGGTGGGTGGTCACACT
The DNA here is from genome assembly GCA_031780015.1 of Citrullus colocynthis. Classification (NCBI taxonomy): domain Eukaryota; kingdom Viridiplantae; phylum Streptophyta; class Magnoliopsida; order Cucurbitales; family Cucurbitaceae; genus Citrullus; species Citrullus colocynthis. Next base: position 887,606 of record QLSR01000390.1, on the reverse strand, counting down.
TATTCCATGATGATGCCTATGATCTTCATCACCATGTTCATGGCCGCCATGACCATGGCCATGCTCACCATGTCCATGACTGTGACCATGAGAATGGGCATGACCATGTTCGTGACCAAGCAGCAGAGCCATAGCTATGTTAACAACTAACCCAAATGTCGAAACAGCAAACATGAGCAACCCCTTGACTTCTCCCGGACCATTTATAAGTCGGACGATAGCTTCGTAAACAAGAATTCCCGCTAGAAGCCAGATCATCTGAATAGAAACAAGAGCACCGAGTATTTCAATGCGGAAGAAACCATATGACTGACGTGGAGTTGCCTCCCAACCAGAGGCCCAGAGTGAGAATAAAGAAATAGCAAAAGCAGCAACATCTGACAACAAATGAGCAGCATCAGTCAATATTGCAAGACTGTTTGCTTTAATACCTCCGACTACTTCTACACTCATAAAAACGATGCAGAGAACAACTGCTATGCAAAGCTTCCGCATGGAGGCAGATCGCTCCTTTGCATCTTTTGAACTGCTTTTTGCATCAGAAAATCCACAAGAGGGTGCATCCCCACAAATTTTACTTCCCACAGTGCTAGGCCCTACAGCTTGCACATCTCCACACACTTCAATTATGTGACCATGATCTTGCACTTCCATCTGAGATTCAGTAAGAAAAGATTTTACGGGAGAACTCAAATATATCAACATAAAAGTATGTAACACAGGTTAACAAGCTACAACGATCATATTTACAACAAAGATAGGCTCAAAAGCAAAGGCATAAAAATCCTTGGTTCTGAATTGTATTCTTTTTTCTTTGAGATATCTATTACATCTGTAACTTAACAATGCATCATAATTCATTAAACTCATGACAAGACACACCAGAATAACTTAACAATTCCCTGAAAAATAACTTAACAATTCCCTGAAAATAGTCGCCCAAAAATCATTCTAGAGGGATTTCAAGGGTAACAACTTAAGATGTGAGGAAAAAAGACAATGATACATATAAAAAGCATTCAGGAAAAAAAAAACCAGTCAGATAATTCAATCCACGAAAACGAAAAGTCACTGAAAATCATAATTTCAAAACCAATTAGTTATGGCAGCAAACGTGATTAGGTTGAGGCCTGGCATGAAGGGAGACACAAGGCAGTTTGAAAGGAAATTGGTTCTTCAGATCGTGAAAATAAGTTACCCATTTCCAATTGCCAATAAAAGAATGGGGAGATCTATAGGACAGATACAAGCACAAACTTCACAGGCAATGCATATATAGCAAATTCACAATGGATTTAGCTGCAGAAACACCCTGATACAATTAAGTTTCCGTAAGGATATTGAACAGTTACTACATGCTAACTATTAGCAAATAGAATGGGATAAAGTAATCTTCAAACTTTCACCAATGTACCTTTTAAGAAAAACAAGAAAAAAACATTGACCAATTTACTTTCCAGCTCATATTGTTGACCAAAATTCATTGACCTAGTTACTATCTTGAATGAAGTTTATGTTTATTGTTATTAAGTCGCGACAAAAGTAGAATCAAAATTGTCATTTGCTTCAAATTTGAGGATTAAAGGAAATGGGAGAAAAGGTCCACATTAGCACAATTAAAAAAATATTATAAATAAATAAAGGTAAATACATAATTATAACAAAGTTTTTACATCCGTGAGTGTCCAAGTTAACTTACACACATATTGACCATTCTTACACACTAAAACATTTGGTTCTCAAGGTAACTCATGAATATTAAATCATATGTAGGGAGTTGTTAAGGGCTTGAGCCCATTTCCTCCACGTCTTTTATTATTTCTAGATGACCCATACAACCACTAGGCCAACCCATAATGGTTTATTTAAAATAACTGAAACTTATGCAGTAACAGGCTTTTAATTAGTATGTTAGATATGCTAATGATAAAAAAAATTAACTTGCTAGTAGTAGATGCCGCATAAGACCTAATCTATTCAGGGACAGGGGATTGGAAAAGTATGAAGACATTCTACAATACTGCCTATAAAGGAAAACAGTTTTTCTGTAATATCACAGGAAAAGGCTGCCTACTTTCTAAGCAAACCTTACTTTTGCTCCGCTATTGCAAAATCAGGGACGTAATATAAACTTGCTATCATAGCATTACAGACCACACAAAAAAAAAAATAAATAAATAAAATAAAAAATTAAAAAAAAAATAAAAATGGAAAAAGGTTCACCCAGAGAATTTTGCTTTTGAAGGAAACGGATTTGACATGCAAATTGTCCCTACATTTTTCTGTTATGCACTTAGAATCTCTGCCATGACTTGAAATTTTCAGAGCAAAATGTGAATAAAATTTAATCAGACACAATTTATTCATTTTTTCTATTCCTTCATGCCAAGAAAGATAAAAATCAAGTCAAACATATTCCAATGAGAGTGAGAAAATTTTCACAATTAGCATAACCATATCATGGAAACAAGAAAATGAATCGCCTACTGTCTCATGATCATCAAAAGTTCAAACATCAAAAATTCTCTTCCTCAAATCATGAGGACAAATTACTTTCACAAAAAGATGGATGAGCCTAACAATATTCTGTCATGTTAGCCTTAGCCTTAATGCCAATTATAACAAAAGCCATCATTATTACCTTATGCTATACTGTATCCTTGATTTAAAGCAAAAGCATTGAATAAACCGGCAGGATACTTGTCAATAGCCTTGACAAGCTTTCATTTTAAAATAGAGCCATGCATTACAAGATATTTATAGGCATCATGAAATTTAGTTTAATTTTTATCCCCTCGCCAAACACAGTCCTCCCATGAGGAAAGCAACCAATCTACTGACAAAAATGGAACATCAAGTTAATTATAAAAAATAAAAATAAATAAAATAAAATAAAATAAAATAAAAGGAGTATCCTAGTTGAGTTTGTAGAGGATGCATTCTCATTTACAATTTATTTTTGCTTCATGAAACAGTTGGGTATTGTAGCGCTGTTTGGTAAATATTTATGTTTCTTGTAGGGGCTTGACAAATCTTGGATCAAACCCTAGTTTCCAATGAGAACATTGGGGATTATAGAGCATGAAAGCAAGAGGGGATTATGTTTAAGATTGATTTTGAGAAGGCCTATGATTATGTGAATTAGGATTTTTTTGGATAAGGTCCTAGGGAAAAAGGGCTTTTGAGTTCAAGTGAAGATCTTGGACTTGGAGTTGCTTTAGGACAGTAAGGTATTCCTTCTTCTTTCCCTGTTTGGCTAGCTCTTCTCTATCAAATGACCCTATTTTTCCTCCATGAGAAAGGTTAAGTTTTGCATGTGGCAAGTTATGCATGGAAGGGTAAACACATTGGACTGAATTTTAGCCAGGTGATCTTAGGTTAAGACTCTTTGTTGAATTCTTTGTAGGAGGGCCACAGAGGATCTTGATCATTTACTTTGGAGATATGATTTTGTCAGAGTTGTGTGGAGACGTTTCTTTGAGGCTTCCAGTTTTAGCTTTGTTAGCTTGCAGAGTCGTAGGAACTCGATTGCAGAGTCTCTTCTTTACCCACCTTTTCGTGAAAAAGGTCATTTTCTTTTGGTAAGGTGCTGTGTGTTCCATTTTGTGGGGGTTTTTGTTTTTGGTGTTAGAGAACGATAGAATCTCATTTTATCAGAGAACAACAGAATCTGCAGGGGGTTGAGAAAGAGTTTTTAGCTATGTTTGGTCCCTTGTTAGATACTTAGATTCTATGTTTCTCTTTGGGCATTGGGGACTAGATCTTTTTGTAATAATTTGCTAGGTCTTATTTTATTGGATGGGAACCCTTGTTGATAGTTAGCGACCTGGTTATCCATTTTTCTGTAGGATTCTCTTCTTTGTATGTCACTGTACTTTTTCATTTTTTTTCCTCTATGAGAGTTCGATCTATCATCAAAAAAGAAAATGTATCGTGTTCTTTTAAAGGAAAAAACAAACTTGTTTGAGAACTACTTTTTTGTTTTTTGTTTTTTTTTTTTTTTTTCTTTCTTTTCTAATTTTCCTTTTTTTTTTTTTTTTTCTTTCTTTTCTAATTTTCCTTTTTTTTTTTTTTTTTCTTTCTTTTCTAATTTTCCTTTTTTTTTTTTTTTTTCTTTCTTTTCTAATTTTCCTTTTTTTTTTTTTTTTTCTTTCTTTTCTAATTTTCCTTTTTTTTTTTTTTTTTCTTTCTTTTCTAATTTTCCTTTTTTTTTTTTTTTTTCTTTCTTTTCTAATTTTCCTTTTTTTTTTTTTTTTTCTTTCTTTTCTAATTTTCCTTTTTTTTTTTTTTTTTCTTTCTTTTCTAATTTTCCTTTTTTTTTTTTTTTTTCTTTCTTTTCTAATTTTCCTTTTTTTTTTTTTTTTTCTTTCTTTTCTAATTTTCCTTTTTTTTTTTTTTTTTCTTTCTTTTCTAATTTTCCTTTTTTTTTTTTTTTTTCTTTCTTTTCTAATTTTCCTTTTTTTTTTTTTTTTTCTTTCTTTTCTAATTTTCCTTTTTTTTTTTTTTTTTCTTTCTTTTCTAATTTTCCTTTTTTTTTTTTTTTTTGGTTATATACATATACATATACACACACACACAATTTAGGAAGCAGTTAGTGTATATATATAACAAGCTGAATGGAGAAGATTAGATTTGGAATTGTATGGTCCCTAAGAAATGGAAAAGCAATTAACAAGCTGAAAATTGCAAGAACTGCAAAGGCAACCAATATCCAGAAGAAGAAACCATAATAATACAAAAAAAACTCAAAACGGTATCGCTATAAAAAGCATAACGATGAAACACACACCTTATAGAGAAAATAAAAGGCAAAACCAAACAGCATCCAACTGATAAACAAAAGGGAAATAAACAAAACACTGTTAAACTACACTGCTAAGAGAAACACACATTATGAATGTACAGAAACCAATTCCTTAACTCAAGTTTGTGTTGTTCAACTTCAATCATCAATTGGGTCAACATATAAGACAAAATCATAGGCAAATCAATGAAAAAACAAAAGATAGAACAAGGGAGCTTCGTTAGCAAGGCAAAAAAAATATCAACAGAGGTAAAAAAGAGAGAGTAGTACAAATATTGATTAAGCAGTTGAATGTATAGAAAAAAAAAAAAAAAAACGGCTGAAAAAGGAAAAAGAAATGAGAAAGACAAAATCCAAAAGATTTCAATTGAATAATTGGAAATACCGAAGGAAATGGGAACAACAAAAAGGCAAAATACTGGTAAGAGGATAATTTACACAAAACAAAGAATCGGAAATAAATTATGTAAAGAAGAGAAAGAATATGGGGAGCATATAATCGGATAGTTGGCAGTGGAAATCGAATAGTATTCCACTCCATGCATCAGTTATTAATTGTATTGAATAATGGGAAATAATGAAATGCAGAAAAAGGAAAAGGAAAAGGAAAAGCGGGAAGAATCGGTGGAGAGGAGGGCAGAGTGGAAGAGAGAATACCTCGGTTGAGAGGAGAAGAAAGCTGAAGTTGGTGAAGAAAGCCCTAGGAAAAGGCAGAAGGAAGAAAGTGAGTTGAGCCAGCCAAAAAATAAAGAGGAAAAGGTATAGCAACTGGCAACATTGAACAAAAATATCGAAAAAAAAAAAAACAAATAAATAAATGCTTTTCAAAGGAAATGATAAATAGTAGGAAAAAAAAAAGGGGGGGAAAAATCATTATAAAAAAATAAAATAGAGTAATAAATGAGACCGAGTGTCTTCCTTTGGAATATAAAGTATATTAGATATACCTACTGATAGTTTGATACATAGATGAGAGAAAAAATGCTTAAAAAAAAAGTCTAGGAATTGAGTTTAATTTTTTTTTTTGTTATATTTACAATTTTAAAAAATCATTGCTATATTTGCAAGTACTCGCTTTTGCTACCATTGCAATTTCTCAAAGATTAAATAATACTAATAATTATTTAATACTCTTCATCAATTTAAAATTGTTTAATAAGAAAATTATTATTAAGAAAAAATATTAAACTATTTAAAAATATAGAAAAAATTCAACGATATACAGGGAGTTTATCCCTCTTTCTAACTACTGAGCGATAGAAGTTATAGTCTTACTCAATGATAGAAGTCTATTACAAAAATGTTAGAAATATTTATAAATATAGAAAAATATCATTGATACTTAACATTTTAGTATATTTATAAATATTTTATCTCATTTTACTATATTTAAAAATAATTTTTTATTTGTGCTCCAACTTTAACAATAACTTCTTTTTAATTCGAGATACCTATCAAAGAAATTGCATTATAAAAGAAAGAAAAAAGTATACACAATGTCAATATTGAGTCAAACCTTAATCATTCATAAATGACGTTTTTTTTTCTTATATATATATATAATTTTGTTTTCTTTGACTTGTTAACTTATTCCTATTTGTCTACGTATAAATTTTAACTTTTTTGTTACGGATTTATAGAAAATAACATCCACACCACTCAAATACTCCAAAAGCAAAAATAAATAAATAAACACTACATCATTTAACTCTAATTTTTAATTAAATATCAGTCCAATTTGATTGTCTTAACCATTAAATAAAAATACAATATGAGCTTTAATTTTTATAAATATTACACCTTGTTTTCTACTCTATATATATATATATTTTTTTTTTGCCAATATCAATATGAACCCACGACACATAATCTCAACAATAAACAAATCATGGTTATCTTATCACCGTATCATACTTGCCTCAAACAAATTAAAAGGCTGAAGAGTTGATAAAAGTATACATCTCATTATATAATAAAAGGTAAATTGTAGAAATGTGACCAAAGTCCCATATTAATTAGAAGCCTATTGCGATCCATCGTTTATAAGCAGTGAAATTTTTTTGTATTTATAAATAGTTTAACAACAGCCAAAAATTAAATATGTCATAATCATATTTACTAAATTCATTTAGTTCAATAAAATTCAATACATAAAACATAATTTAGATGGCATATCAAATACATCATCTCCATTTAAAAATATTGGGAGAGGAGAGTGAATAGATTTTTGTCCATTTCTACTTTGGTATATGTGATTATTTACTGTCAAACCATCCCAACAGAATTATTGTTTCTTTTAACTAAAAGGAGAGAGATCAAAATTTATTGTATTCTATATGCCCTTGATATTTATATTTATATACTAGGATTCTCACATTGATATCTCTTGGGATAAGATGTTTATTTTAATAATTTTGTTGAATTTAAATTTCTCCTGGATTTAATTTAGGAAAAATTTATACCCTTTATAAAATTTCAAAACATATAGAAGCTCCCAAAATAATGGATTTGATCAAATTTCATTTTAAACACCAAATCCTCCTGAAATATAAATTTAGCTATTTTTTGCAATGAAATTTTAGTTTAGGTATTTTTGAAACATGAACTCTTTATTCTAAGAAAAACCCAACTTGAGTAAAATTTTATCCATATAAAAGATTAAAGAATCTACTAAAAGTTTCCAACAGATATTTTTACTAAAAATGAAAAAGCCAAAAAGGCAAATATCTCGAGAAAATAAAATAGACTTTTTTTTCCTTTTTACAAAAAGAATATAACATTAAATATAGTGCAAAGATTTGAATCCACATATATATATTAATTATATAATATAAGTTAAACTATAAATCTAGTTTCCTTTTTTGTCTATGGTTTTTGACTTTTAAATTAATATTTAATAGGTTTTTAGACTTAAAAAATTGGTGTTTAATAGGTTCTTAATTTTCAAATTTTTATGTTCAATAGATGCGGAAATTTTTAAGTGCTTAATAGGACTTTGACACATTCTATATTTTTAAGAATTTACAAGCTTGTAAGACACAAAATTAAAAAGTTTAAAATTCTATTTTGATAGAAATTTAGATTTAAAAAATAAACTATTTTATTTATTAAACTTTCGAATATGTGAGAGACCCATATAAATATAAATGTATTAGATATTTTTTCAAATTTTAGAGACACACTAGCTTTTAAAATTACAGTATTAAAGAAACAAAAGATTCAATCTCTCTTTCAAGTTAGCATATGAAAAGTTGCCTTTTGCTGGCTTATCTTTTTTTGTTATATTTTAGGAAAATGAAACCCAACTTCTAAAGAATTTTCTTTACTTCCTTTATTCAAACTAATGCTAGATTTATTCTTTTTCATTTATCATGCATATAAAATAGGCTAAATTATCGAAAATATTATCTGTATTTTATTTTGAAAATGGCTTTAAATTTATAAAATTTTAAAATACTTAATGTTAGTTATTGGATAGATACCAGAAGTACATGAGTGAAACCTATTAGTAACTCGTTTGAAAAGTACTCTAAATTTTCAAAAGTTTTATTGGTATTCTTATTTTTAAAAAAAAAAAATTTCAAGAATGCTCTACCATTAATATACAGAAAAAAAAAAAAAAAAGCCATTTATCTCTTTTCTATTTCAATTTATGGTGCAGCACTTCCTTATTTCCTCTCTTTAATTCCCCCACTCACCTTACTATTCCATTCCCTTAGTCTCTACACAACTGCCCGTTGTATAAGGTAAATTCATTTGATTCAATGAATTTTAATACATAAATTTAATTTAGATTGCATATCAAATATATCTTAATCTCCATTTCTTTTCCCATCTCAAAAAAATAGATATTTTTTAAATTTAAATTATGATACTAGTTGCAATTACACCTTTAAATTTTTAATAAAATTCGGCTCTTAAACTTATACAAATGTTAAAATTGGACCATCAAACTTATGATAATTATAAAAATTGAACCCTCCAACTTATGCAAATGTAACAATTTATACAATTATGTAAGTTAGAAGATTTTAATTTGACCCAATTTTAACATTTGTTAATGTTCGAGGGCTCAATTTTATAATAATAATAATAATAATAATAATAATAATAACAATTATTATTGTTACGAAATGAGATTGATATACGCATGATGAAATTGGCAAGGTATTGATCAACTTACAATTTAATCAAGTGGATTTAGTAAATATCAGTACAAAAGAAATTAGATCTCCCAGTGCAGTTGGGGAAGGTACTTTATCCTGACGCTGGCATCAAAACAAACTCTTTGCAGAAGGAATTTACCTTTTTCGCCCTTTATTTTAGAAAAACATTTGAATAGGAATTTGTCAACACAATTTTAACATAACATCGAGAAGGACCATGTGTCTCCCGATGCCAAATGCAAGTGTTTGGAAAAATTCTTTGCAAAAACAAAATTGTCTTTTCCCGCCCTTCATTTTAGGAAATAATGTGAATAGGGATTTGGTGACGCTATTCTAACATAGCATCAGGAAACACCACCTCTCCGGACGCCTACATTTTGACATTGGGAGAAGTTGCCTTTTCCACTCATTTTTTAGAACAAAAAAAAATATATATATATATTTATTTATTTGAATGAAGGTTTCCCAACACTAGTTTTTAAGATAATTTAGACTAACGGTTAAAATAGCATCGAAGAAAGAAGGCATTTATAGGAACATAAATAGTTATTATTAAAACTATTTAACATGCATATAATAAGCAACATACGATATACATATAAAGAGTGGTCACATCTAAACTCCTCATATAAGGCATTTGAGAGCTTGGATTAATTGATGTGAGCTAGCTACACATTTTATTCTTCGACATTTGAAGTAGTATACGGCATCTTATTTATTCTTGTAGATGGTATGGGGTCTATCAAAGTCGAGTTTCTTTAGTCTGATACTTAAAGTTATAGCAGTTGATTCCTTTGTAAACCCCATCATCAAATTCATGAGAAACTTGTTTACCATTTGAAAGCACATCACGTTGGATGTAGGAGAAAGGAACATCACTATAACCTTGTGTTGACAACAACTTAACCTCCACCATTGACATGGCCGGCACAGTAACAACTTGTGTAGTTTTCAATGTTTTTGTAGATGTATAACTTTCTCCCCACTTATATGTTTTTGAATACTCTGCTGAAATTTGTATCTTTCCATCAGCAATAAAAGGCAAACCTGCTTTAAGAGCTGTTTGTGCCGCCAACTTCCATGTAGTAGAAGATTCCCAAATGCTACTTTTTGTCTCACTGCACATAAACTCCAAAGTCATTGTTTCACTTTGGCTACTTTTATTAACAGCTTTTTGAGTAGCCATGATCATAACTTTCTCGTCGTAAATCCTTGCATCCGAAACTCGATAATTAACATTATAAATACTCCTCGAAATCACAGGCTCTTCCATTTTCAACTTCGCAGCTTTTGTAATAGTGGAAGTAGCAGCATTCAGACAATTTGTCTTCCATTCACAACTCAACCTTTCAACAAAATTGTTGTTCCCTAAACACCGAAGTGCCACGTGGTTGTCGTCGAGTCGTATAGGCCAAAACAAGGTGTTGGGATCTTTCGACGACGTGTCGTCTGAGTCGGCCCAAATCCAATTAGGATCCCGCCTCCAGAACTTTCCGTGGTAGTTAGACTTGATTCGAACGCAACCATTGGTTGTCATGAAAGTCTCGTGGGGAACTCTATGATCCCCAATGTCATCACCGGAGAATTGTAAATATGGGTGTCCTTCTTGCCAAATCCCTTGCAAGTAAGAACCATTATCTCCCTTGAAAGTAACATGCTTTGGCAAAATCATCAATGATTCCCAATCAATGATTATGAAGCAGTCTGTCAAATCAAACCCGGACTGGAGACAATTTAATCCACAGTTTCTTATTTTGTCGTAGTGTCCTGCTAGGGAAAGACGGGTGTTGAATTTGACATGAACAAAGTTGAAGGCAGAATGTTGAGCATCGTACACAGGTTTGAATAAAGTGCAAGTGAATTTGGATTGATCTTCTTCACGATCTTGTGCCATTGCTGCAATCCATTCATAATTGGTTGTTGGAACCCATTCTTTCTCGTTGATGGTAGTACAGCTAACCCAATATTTATTATTGTAGCAACTTCTTATGTGAACCAAACGAGTATCACAATTTGCTACTTCTACTTCGAACTTTGAGCGTGGGTTCACTACATTTTCTCCTGTGAACCTTAGAAACCCTTTGATAATTTCATCTTCATCTGTGGACTCGAGATATTTGTGATTGTTCTTTGATTCAAGAGCAATGTACTTTGGAATTATCATCTTCTTTTTCTTGCTCTTCTGTTTATTTCATGCATTTGAACTCTTGTATCCTGAGGTATTTATGGGGTAAATAATAGAATATGGATCCCAACTTTAATCCATTTGCTTTTCTTATATTTATTCCATTTATGTGGTGGATTCGTAGACATTCTTGTTTTATCTAGCTTTTTTATTATATTTAAAATAAATATAGTTTCTGTGTGACAAAGACTTTGATTTCATCTTGAGAATGTATAATTTTCAAGCAATGTTTGACTGCTGGTTGGTATAATTGAAATAATTGTAGTCATCAACTAAGTGAAAGGGCACAAGGAGGGTGAATGAGGAGAATTTTTTTCCAAATTTATTTTTCATTCAATGTAATTATATATATATATATTATTACATATGATGATTTTGTTAGTTTATGTTTTAATTTATTTTAGGGGTATCTTCAAATACAACAAAATAAGTCAAAATATTTACAAATATAACAAAATGTCACTTAACACTAATAGACTACTATATCATTATGTAATTTTTTTTAACAAGTTACTAGAAAGGGGATCAATAGATGCACCTGCACTTCTTAACTAGATTGATACCTCTATAGCATTCCCATCAATACAATCGAAAATTAGTAGCAATATATTAAAAAAAAACAATAAAGAGACAAGTACAACAAGAGCTAAGCTAGAGTTAAGCTCAATGAGAAGGCCAGCAAAAATTAGAGAAAGACCTTCCAATTCGAAGCTATGTGATAGACACTAAGGGGGTGTTTGGGGTAAGGGATGAAATAGTTAGGAGTAAAGAGTTATGAAGTCTAGGGAGTTGTGAACTCCTGGCCCCAATAATGTAAGGAGTTGATAAGATATAAAATTGATGTTTTTTAGTAGTGAAACCCACCAACTCCTTGAGCCAAACAAGAAGTGGAATTCACAAAGGCATACTTTCCAACTCAATGGGTCAAACACACCCGGATAGATGTCTATAAGTGTCTATCACTAATAGGCAGTGATATTTTACTATATTTGAAAATATTTCTAGCAATTTTGTCATTTAAGACAATCGCGCTTTATTTTATTCATTCCATTTATATATATAGGTTTTCTATGGGTTGAAAACAAATATAAATACAAAAGAAAGTTTGAATTCTTTTTTTATTATTATTATTATTATTATTATTATTATTATTATTTTGGCTTGATGAATATGCAGGAAGGGGTGCTTCTAGGTGTATGTAGGAGTTGTGTTTGTTCGCAAGAATGGATTCCTCGTCAAGTCAGTTGGGGGGTGTGGACAAACTTGTGCGAATTCGGGTAACGGCTACAAGGAAGAAAGAGAAAGTAAATTGTACCCGACCAGGGATGGACGTAAACTTGTAAGCTATGGAGGGTAGGTATTGCAAATATTCATACGTGTTTTTTTTTTTTTTTTTTTGTTATCCATTACAATATTTTTTAATAAAAAAATTCAATTTTATAGTAATAGAAGAAAGTTTTTACATTCTAACCTCTAAGTTTAATCGACGAGTCAGATCAATCACAAACACAAATATTGAAAATTAAAACATGAATAAGGAAACATTTGCATTAAGATAATATCAGAGTTGAAAACAATTCTCACAATATCACAATTTGGTGACATCTTTTTTTTGTTATTATTTTTTTTGTCAGATAAACAATCAAAATGCATAGGGCACTCAAGGATGTGATCAGCGGGAGAAAGTCATGAGACTAGAGATGTCATAATCAACGTTTGTCCATGTCTCTAAAATTATTTCAATATTACTTTTGGTAAATTTTGAGAACTAGCAATTTTGTTCCTCTTTTGAAATTTTCCTAATTTATTGTTTTTAGGAGTCCAAATTAAATTTTATTTTGATTTTGAATTAAGTGTTATGAGTGGTTTTCCTTATTTCCCCCATATAATATGAAATTATCTGTGACATCCCAAATTTTCAAGTAATTTATTTTTTTAAAAAATTTATTTTCTTGAATTATTTAGTTAGTTGTTTGAATTTCGAAGCTTTAATTGGATTATGTTGAGAAAATAATTCAATTTAAAGTAATCGTGATAAAAAGATTTGGATTTGATTCAATTAGTGGATAATTGAATTTATTTGGGAGAGATTTAAAAGTTGGATTTAAATTAGAAATTGGGTGAGATTTAAGAACTTGATTAATTTAAGAAAATATGAGGATAAGTTAGAATTGAATTTAAGTTGGGGAATTGATTTGTTAGAAGATATTTTGGTTAAATAAATTATTAAGTGATGGTTGGAAAAGATTTGATTTGATGGGTTGAGGAATATTATATTAAATAAGTTGTGTTTTGTTTTGGGAAAAGGAAAAGGAAAAGGAAAAGGAAAAGGCAAAGAAAAATGGAAATTTAAATATATATATTTAGGGTTCTGGAAAAAGAAAAAGAAAGAGAATTTAAAGAAAAAAAAATATATATATATATATATATACTTAAGCCAATCTTGGATGTCAATGGGTTTGCAAGTTGTTGCCCAGCTACTCTCTCTGGCATTATCCCTTTTCGTGAGTTACTCTAGGATTTCAAGACTTGGTTAGGTCAGGACTGTTTGGGTAAGTATTGTTGATTTTCTCGTAATTTCGTGAATTGGTTTTAATTGTTGTTACTCATTGAGGTTGGATTTTAGATTCAGGCTTCCATGGATTTTGGAATCATAAACAAGCTGTCCAAGCGGGTTTAAGGGTCCATTTTGGTTGGACTCATTGTTTGAAGTATGGAAGAAGATTGTGGCTTAGTTGCATTTTGGGGTTTTAACTCAAGCATTTTGTGAGAATTGGCTGCTTGGTTAGCTATTTGCACCTAGTCTCAAGGTAAGTGGTCTTACTACCTGAACCGCCTTCCCGCCATATGTTTAGTTGCCATGATGAGTAAAATTTCTAAGCCCCATGTGAGATAGCATGCTTGTATGAAATTCCCATGTTTAAAGGATGTATGTGAAATCGCCATATGTTTAGTTGCCATGATGAGTAAAATTTCTAAGCCCTATGTGAGATAGTATGCTTGTATGAAATTCCCATGTTTTAAAGGATGTATGTGAAATGCATATGCTTGTATTATGAGATGTTTGTAAACAGCGCTGTTAATGTATGAATTCATGGAAGGAAAGAAGTGAGAATTTAATTGGTCATGTGTGCTGGGTAGTGGTAACTCCCCTACGTCGGTTGGATGTTCACCAGAGGTTGTGGTCCTTCGGGGTCACTAGAGGTTGTGTTCCTTCGGGGTCACCAGAGGTTGTGTTCCTTCGGGTTCACCAGAGGTTGTGGTCCTTCGGGGTCACTAGAGGTTGTGTTCCTTCGGGTTCACCAGAGGTTGTGGTCCTTCGGGGTCACCAGAGGATGTGTTCCTTCGGGTTCACTAGAGGTTGTGGTCCCTCGGGATCACCAGAGGTTTGTGATTCTTCGGGATCACCAGAGGTAAGAGTTCCTTCGGGGCTCCAGAGGTTTGTGGACATCCAAAACCAACTGTAGGGAGAGTATAACCAGTTCCCCATAAAAGTATGTTAGATATGCCTGTCTTATGACTAATGCACTTAAAGGACTTGGGTGCCAGTATAACCAGTTTCTATGTTAGATATGTCTGTCTTATGACTAATGCACTTAAAGGACTTGGGTGCCAGTATAACCAGTTCCTTATAAAAGTATGTTAGATATGCCTGTCGTATGACTAATGCACCTAAAGGACTTGGGTGGCTAGCCTGGCTCCGGTAGTGGGGTCACTTACTGAGTAATATAATTGCTCACCCTTTCATCTTATTTTTTTCAGGTAAGGGAAAGAACATGCTGGCGAATGACAAGAGGAATCCTTGATGGCTTCACGGGACCCGCAGTAGCTTTCGCTAGTACTGCATGTTTTTAATGAGTTTTGGTTAAATGGTCAAATTTTGTTCTGAAACTCGTTGTTTAGTTTGTATGTGGATTCCGATTCACGAAAATTTATTGATTTTTATTAGGGGTACCCCGAACCAAGATTCTTTTTTTTTTTTTTATATGTTTATGCATTGTTTTTCTTGAGTTTTAACATTGTTTCTTTCTTACTATTTAGCATAGTGTCTTTTTGAAATATGCACGCATTGAGTAATAGTCCGATTAGATTGTATTAGTCGGGTCGTTACATTATCAGTTGGTTTCATATTTTAAAAATTAGGTTACTCATTCTATAAAGAAATAATTACAATGTTAAGATAGCATTTAGAAGTTTATTTTCTAAGAAGAAACCAACATCTTCTAGAAAAAACCCAACTAAGTAAACTTTGATCCATATAAAAGATTAAAGAATCTACTAAAAGTTTCTAACAGATATTTTTACTAAAAATGAAAAAGCCAAAAAGGCAAATATCTGGAGGAAATAAAATAGACTTTTTTCCTTTTTACAAAAAAAGAATATAATATTAAATATAGAGCAAAGAGTTGAATCCACATATATATATATATATATATATATATATATATATATATATATATATATATATATATATTTTCTATGATATAAGTTAAACTCTAAGTCTAGTTTTCAAGCCTTCGAGCTTGTATCCTTTTCGTTGTATAAACTTAGTAAAAAACGTTTAATAAGTTTTTTGAACTTTTATATTAAATTTTTAAATTTTTAAAAATAGTATTTAATAGGTTCTTTATTTTTAATTTTTTTTGTGTTCAATAGATGCTGAAATTTTAAGTGTCTATCTAATAGATTCTTGACGCATACTATATTTTTAAGAATTCACAAGTCTTGTAAGATATGAAATTAGAAAGTTTAAGATTCTATTTATAAAAATCTATATTTGAAAAATAAATTAATTCATTTTTAAAATTTTTGAATATGTAAGAGACTTACTAGGACATAATATTATGAATTTATTAGATATTTTTTAAAATTGCAGAGACTTACCAAACATAAGATGTTTGAAAATTTATGAATCTATTATACCTTTTTAAAATTTAAAGATTTCTTTCTACAGTATTAAAGAACAAAAGATTCAATCTCTCTTTCAAGTTAGCATATGAAAAAGTTGCCTTTTGCTGGCTTATCTTTTTTGGTTATATTTTAGGAATTTTCTTTACTTCCTTTATTCACACTAATGCTAGCTTTATTCTTTTTCATTTATCATGTCAACTTTGTATTTTATTTTGAAAATGCCTCTAAATTCTTTAAAATTTCATTAGTATTCTTTATCCTTGTTCAAATAAAACACTTACCGTTAGAACTATCAGTAACTCGTTTAGAAAATACTCCTAAATTTTCAGGAGTTTCATTAATACTTTTATTTTTTTTTTAAAATAAAAATACTCTTACCATCAATATATAGACAAAAACCATTTATCTACACTCCATCATATCTCTCCTCCATTTCAATTTATGGTCTAACATTTCCTATATATCTATATATATATATATTTTTTTCTCTCTCCCCTCTTTAACTCCTCCACTCACCTTATTCCACTCCCTAATCTCTACAACTACCTGTTATATATAAGGTAAAACAAGAAGGAAGAATAATGGATAACCACTAAAGAGGACTCTAGGAATGAAATGTTTGAAATCGGTTCTACGTTAGTGGTTAAATATGAGTTAATACGTTTAAGTTTAATACATAAAAAGCAAGATGGGTTGAAAATTTAAGTCATAATTTGGAGGAGAACTAGTGGGGAGAATAAAGGAAGCATGTCTGCACTACCAAATTTAGAATGATGAAATTTTATTGATCATTTTTTCATTCGAATTAGTTCGAAGGTTATCCATAATCGAAGATGAAATTTTTGTCATTTTTTTTATTTGGTAATTTATGATTTTGCTAAGCTTTGAAGGGAGATTTTGATTATAGACTTTTTGAGATTTTGTGGAATTTTATATTTTAATTTGAAGTTTTTTGTTCTATTTAGTTGTTGGAAAAATTGGCGTCAGAATTGGATAAATAAATGTAAGAGGGAGGTGATGGTTATAGATTAAAGGTTTCTGTCTGGATACTAATAGTAAGAGCACTTTTTAGACTTTTTATAAGTTAGGTATTAATACAATTTTTGAAAGTTTAGGAGTATTTTTTAACTGAAGTAATCAATAATTTTTGTTTATATACTAGGAATAAAAGGATATCTTTTTTTAAAAAAAGAAATTCCTTCAAGTTTAAGGGTACTAATGAAACTTTTCAAAGTTAAAAGAGGTATTTTAAAACAAAGTACCAGCGATAAGGTTATTTTCTAACTTTTTTTTTTTCTTTTTAGTTCAAGAGTATTAATGAAACGTTTAAAGATCTAAGAGCATGTTTGGAACAAAATTAAAGTTTAAGAAAATTTTTTTGTAATTTAATTTATAAAATAATAATAACAATAATATTAAAAACACCAATTTTACCTCTAAACTTACGTAACTGTAACAATTTTTACTCTAAAACCTTCCATTTCATCAAATTTAATTTTAGATTTAGATAAGCATAACAATTTCTACTCACCCTTCTATTTTTGTCATTCACCAACTAATTTATAAAAAAACAATGCAAACATATTCATAAAAGATAATTTGTAGTGGGCAACAAAATTGACGACAGTGTTATTCTACTCTTGGCAAGTAGGAAACAAATTGATAAAGATTCCAAGATATTTTTCTTTTTCTTGAAAAGTGGACATGGATTCCAAGATATTTTGGGACAATATACCATAATCTTTATTTTATATTTTTGGGACCAAGATTCAGAATCTTTATCCAAATTCAAGATAATTATTGATGTTATGCGATAGAGAGAGTAAAATTGAACAGTGGAGAGACAAAAGATTGAGTGGCGACTTTTTCAATCTTGTGGTGGAGAGAATATAGCAAAGTGACAGGCGCTCGCCAGAAATTTCAATTAATCATAAATTACTATGTTTCTAATTTAAGTTTAAATTAATGATCGATAAAGTTTAAACTAATCACAAATTTACTTGTGTTCTTAGAATAAATCAAAAGACAAAATAGTTGAAAATACATTAAAGTTGGCAAATCAACTAGTCCAACTAAATTATGTCACGTGGGCGACTAAGTTTGAAGCTAAGTTTGCCCAAATTTATTAAAATAGTTTAGGTCAAATTGAAATAAAATCTATTGCAAAATATTGGATTTTTTAGCCTAAGTCCAAAAGTTGGCCCAAAATCAACCAAGCTCAAGCACATACAAATCTCCAAAAATTTATAAAGGAGATCACGCATTCTTCTTCGTTTGGGCATTCAGTCAAAGATTGATGGAGAATATTCAAACATCCATGGATTCATTGTCTTCCACTTAGAGGAGTCAGAAATCGGAGCCTTCAGTGAGAGTCTACAAGAGCCAAAGCCCAAGAATTCCATGATTCATAATTTAATTCAGTAGCTTCAAGACTCGAAAGATTTAAAGACTAGATGACTTCAAAAAATTGATCTCTTCACAACCTAGAAGTTGAAGATTCAATCTCCTCAAACTCAAGAAAAAGCTCACAAGCCAATCCAAATTGATCAACAAGCTAGAGGTGGATCAACAAGCTGAAGGCAAGCCAAGTTTATCAACAAAACCAGCTAAGCCAGAGGTGGATTCAATCTGATTAACAAGTGATCCAAACTAACCAACAAGCCAGAGGTTGATCCAAGTCAATCAACAAACTAGAGGTCGATCCAAGCCGATCAACAAGCCAAAGGCCGATCCAAGTCAATCAACAAGCCATAGACTTATCCAGGTCGATCAACAAGCTAGGGGTTGATCCAAGTCAATCAACAAGCTAGATGTCGATTCAAGCCAACCCAAAATGATCAAATATAGAATGTAACAATTTGATGGATCCCACCTCTTAATAGATCCATCCTTGAATCTAGAAATCATGCATAATAAGCAATCAAATATAGTTGAGGTGTCAATTCTATCAATGAAAACTCATAAAGAATAAGAACAAGAACAAAAGAATACTTGGTTGAATACTGAAATTTACAATTATGAACAAAGCCTCATAGTCTTACAATTGGACTCCAATCGACCATTGAATCAGAAACATAAACTCTAGCCAAACATCGAGCTATAGCAAAAATTTCACTTGGAATTCATAAATTCTAATGTTGCAAATGGATAAAGGGTGAAAAAGCAAAGATAACGAGTGGTCATTTGACTAAAATAGCCACCTACATCAAAAATTATTGCCTAAAAATCAAAACTATAAATTTAGAAGAACATGATAGCGACATAGCGTCGCGACGCTATCCTGTTTTTCAAAAGAGATAAAATTGGCCTCACGTTGAATCTTATATGTAGCCTCTGGATGTGAACTTCAAATCAAATGAAAAGTTTTTTATATATATACACACATACACATACAGACATAAACTTGAATGGCAGCATGTTTGAAGTATGCGTGTGTGTTGCTTAATTAGCAAGGTGGTGACATATGCATAAACACTAAGGATGAGGATACTAGGGCACAAATTAATATATACACATATACACATACACACATATATATATGTGATGAAGGATAAGCTTAATTATTGCTCACCCAATGACGACATTGAAGGGGAGAATTTTTTTAGAACCTAAAGCTTTTGTTTGAATGATTTGTGTATTCATCAATGCAACCTTCCCTCAAACTTATAAAGGGAAAAAACTAGACACATTTAAATTTTGGCAAATATTTCACACTAATCAAACATAGAAATCTATCATAATTTCTTTTTTTTTTTTAAAAAAAAAGACAGGATGTAAATCGGTAGGCGCACTAAAATATCCCAACTACATTGGTACACTTGTAAGGCCCTCATCATATTCCACTACCCAATTTATTGATAAACAAGAAAATAGAAGTACAAAAAGTCTACAAGGCTAGAGGGAAGCCCGTATCAGAAAAGAAGATGCAAGGAGATTACATGAAAGTAGCCAAGTTAAGAGAGAAAGTTGACCGGCTATAATCCTTAAAAAGTTTAGACCTATATGTCCAGCAGCTTGTCGTGGCGCAAATGGTGTCCTAGAGGTTTAGATGGTTACTTGATTTCTCGTTGAAAGTGCGATTGTTTCTTTCCATGCAGATCGACCAGCAAATCACAACAATAGAGTTGAATTTGATAATTTTTCTTCTAAAATTCATGTTTAATCTACATAGGCTACTGAAGATAGAAACGATGCCTGTTAGAGGCATGTTTTCCATCTTCTAACATGTCATCTAGCAAGTTATACTCCTACAATTGTTATTAGGAAAGAATTCTACTTCTTTCAAATATCAATTGGGAGGAAGAATTAGGAAGGGGGAATTTTTATCCAACCAAATAAAGATATCTCTTACCATTTTCATTATGGATAAATAAAATAAAATAGTAATAATAATAAATAAATAAATAACTCCAACCCTAGCCTTAGTATATAGATGCTTAGGTAATACACACCACCAACTTTAGTATTCGTTTTTAATGAGGAATTCGACCTTAAATTTTGTATAAAAATTTAAAGCCAAACTTCCGTATACCCATAATTTAAATTTGGTAGCTTATAAAATTAGCGAAAAACTTAGGTGTTGTCAGTGGTTTTATGAACCAAACAACTATTCAATAAAAAAAATATCATGTCGTAACTATATATTTGTTTTTAAAATATAATTTTTTATTATTTTTTTTTAAAAAAAAAAATTCAGAAGAAAATCAAGCATGGGACTAAATTATACTTAATTATTGCTCATAAAATAGAAAGAAAAAAGAGGGAGTAAAAGTAGATGAACAAAAGCACATATATAGGAATAGAAATATGTAGTTGGTAAAAGGATAAACGGTTGTCACATTTACAACTCCATAAGGTTCTCCAAAGGACTTGACAGATTGGAGTGTTTGATCTGAGCTTCTTAAACTGTAGCAACGATACATTTTATTCTTACATATTGTTAAGATAAATATATATATATATACTTAGTTTGTTCATGGCAATCAAAGTCGAATTTGTGTAGAGTCGTACTTAAAGTTGTAGCAGTTGCTGCCAATGTAAACACCATCATCATAATCTTTGAAAACTTGTTTACCATTTGAAAGCACATCACGTTGGGTATAAGAGAAGGGAACGTCACAATAAGCCTGTGTAGACAACAAGCTAACCTCCACCATTGACATTGGCGGCACCGTAACAAGTTGTGTGGTTTCCAGTGTTTTGGTGGTTGTGATAGTTTCCCCCCATTTATATGTTCTTGAAAACTCTCCTGAGATTTTTATTTTTCCATCAGCAATAAAAGGAAAAGTAGCTTTAAGAGCTGTTTGTGCACCCACCTTCCAAGTTGTAAACGATTCCAAAACGCTGGTTTTAGTCTCCGTGCAACTAAACTTCAAAGTCAATGTCTCATTTTGGGTGGTTCTATTAGTGGCCTTTTGAGTAGCCATGATCATAACTTTCTCGTCGTAAACCCTCGCATCCGATACTCGATATTCGACATTATAAATACTCCTGGAAACCAAAGGCTCTTCCATTTTCAACTTAGCAGTAGATGTAATAGTGGAAGTAGCAGCATTCAAACAATTTGTCTTCCATTCACAACTCAACCTTTCAACAAAATTGTTGTTCCCTAAGCACCGAAGCGCCACGTGGTCGCCGTCGAGCCTAACTGGCCAAAACAAGGTGTTGGGATCTTTTGACGACGTGTCGTCCGAGTCAGCCCAAATCCAATTAGGATCCCGCCTCCAGAACTTTCCGTGGTAGTTAGATTTGATTCGAACGTAACCATCAGTAGTCATGAAAGTCTCGTGAGGAACTCTATGGTCCCCAATGTCGTTACTAGAAAATTGTAGATATGGGTGTCCCTCTTGCCAAATCCCTTGCAAGTAACATCCATTATTGGCCTTGAAAGCAACATGTTTTGGCAAAACAACCAATGACTCCCAATCAATGATTATGAAGCGATCGCTCAAATCAGAAGCCAAGAAGAAATGATAGCTTAAGCCATAGTCTTTATTTTTGTGGTTGTATCTGTATACGTGGATGTACATATGTAATTTGACAACTCGAAAGTAAAAGGTTGAGTGTTGAGTATCATAGATTGGCTCAAATAAAGTGCAAGAATCTTTGGATTGATCTTCTTCACGCTCTTGCGCTATTGCTACAACCCAATGGTTTTTGCAAACCAAATATTTGTTGTTGTAACAACTTCTTATGTGAACCAATCGATTGTTACATTTTGCTCTTTCCACTTCAAATTTTGAGCGTGGGTTCACCACATTTTCTCCTGTGAACCTCAAAAACCCTTCGATATCTTCAACTTCGTTTGTGCACTCCAGGTATTTTTTATTATTCCTTGATTCAAGAGCGATGTACTTTGGAATTATCATATCTCTCTCTCTTTCTTGCTCTTGTGTTTGTATAATGAATTTAAACTCCAATCTCTTGTGGTATTTATAGGGTAAATAATAGAATATGGTACCAACTTTACTTTTCTTCTTTATTCCCTTCATGTGATGGATCCACAAACATACATTTTGTTTTCATCTATGTTTTTCTTTTTTCTTTTCTATGAAAAATGAATGTAGAGTTTCTTTGTTTTAGCAGGTTGAAAACACGTCCATGATTGTCCTCCTCATTGTTACCTCACCAAACTCTAAAGAGTGAAGGCTCAAACTCAATCGAGACCTTAGCCCAAGCCAAAGATCTAAGACATTATTTGGACTTGGATCGGACTAATTCAACCTTCAATAACTAAACCTATGGTCTAACCTTTGGGTATGTCCATTGAATTAACCCATTAATATTAATTATTTAAATATTTAACTAATAAACAGAAGTTCTAACTTAAAGATAATTTGTGTGGGCAGCAAAATTGACCACAATCTTATAATTCTACTCTTCCCAAATAATTGATCAAGAATCCAAGATATTTTGGGACAAAACACCTTTTTTTCCTTTTTTTTTTTTTAAACATGACAATATACCATATTCTTTATTTCTTGTTTCTTATTTCCTTTTTCTTTTTTTTTTTCTTTTTTTTTTTTGGGACCAAGATTCAGAATCTTTATCAAAATTCAAGATAATTATTGATAGTATCAGATAGAGATAGAGAGTAAAATATTTAACCAAACAGTGGAGAGCAGAGACGAATTGGAGAGTTTTCTAATCTTGTGGAGGAGAGAAAAATTGTGGAGGGATATGGACGAATCTAAATTAAATTACAATTGTAGGTACTTATGTTTTTAGTTTTTGAAAGTTAAGTCTATTAACACTCGCTTCACCCCTAAATTTCTTATATTCTTGTCTATTTTTTTCTAATATTTTCAAAAACCAAACCATAATTTGAAAACTAAAAAATAGTTTAAAAACTAGTTTTTGTTTTTGGAATTTAGGTGAGAATTCAACTCATTTACTTAAATATTCAAGTTATTGTGAGAAATTGAGGAAAAATGGGCTTACTTTTCAAAAACCAAAAACCAAATAGTTACCAAACATGACATTAACTTTTATAGTCTAAAAAGAATCGAGAAACTTTTGGAGGTTGGAGAATAAATTTGTTCCAACTTTTTTTAGTTGATAAAACCTCCAAGAGTGTGTTTTCCGCATACAGCTAAGATAAGTCTAGGGTTAATATGTCTGTGAAACTAAATAAATTTTTGTTTGAGGTGCAGAATTGAATTAATAAATTAGAGGTATCTAGTCCAGTTTTTTATAATCTAAATAAGTTTGATTTTTTTTTTTTTCAACCATTTAATTACACATATATTTTTCCAAAATTTTAATTTTGAATTGAGATGTCAACTTAAAATTTTAACATATATTAGACAATTGTTTGGATGTAACATCCATTGTACTTAAGGTAGACAAGATACTCTCGTTTCATATGAACAACAAATTACAATATACTTTCACAGTAGGAGAATGTATGAGTGGAATCTGAAAAAAAAAATGTTGCAGATCATTACGGGCATTAGAGCTTTTTATGGCATCTTTTATGAAATTGCTGGTTCAAGTAAGCATGCATGTTGTTTGGGTTTAGAGCATTGGTATGCATGTGCTACTATTGATAAGTACAACATAGGAAAGTTTAACAAAGTTATGTAATGCATGTCAAAAAGATGCATCTATTTGTCTGGTGGAAACATGCATCTCAATTATTTTTAAAGGTATAAATGTATTATGTATTATATAGGTTTTCCTTACCAAATATGGAAGGTCGTTGCACATGTATTATGGGATTAAAAATAATAGAGAATGCTAATATTCTTTTTTAACATGTCATTTCATATTATTTAACACAAAAGACCTTGAATTTGGGTATGTTTGGATTGCATACGAAAATAAATATTTTTCAAAAAGTTATTTGCATTTCCTCATGTGTTTTGTTATAATTTCTTCGAAGTACTTTCATACACAAGTTTGTTTGATTTGCTATATACTCAAAGTCTTTTTATTGATGTCAAATTACCATTGGTTTATTTCATTTTCACTGGGGTAAACGTGGCCTAAGTGTTTCCGCATTGGAAACATTGTCTCTTTCCAATTCACTGTAGCAAACGTGAAAAATCGAATCTTTAGAGATGAAGGTAAAATATAAGTCCCTATTAAGGTCAATTTATATGGTTTCCCTATGTCTGTGTTGAAAATTCAAATTCCTATTGATCAGTCCATTAATTATGATTGATGACATTGTCAGTTATTTGGTGAAGAAATTAAAAGGCCTCAACCATTTTGTTTATGATCATAATGATGGTATATTTGAAGTTCAACAAGTTCAACCATTCTTAAAGAAAATTAAAGCTTTGTGTTGGATATTGAAAAAGGATAATGGCAGTGTTGTTGATGTTACATCAAGTCATCAGCTGCAGCTTCTTCCTTCTCTTTCTTTTCAATTGTATTGCAAACACTCATCATGTATGTGATCCAAAAGAAAGGCTTTCCCTGTTGAAGTTCAAGAAAGCCTTTTCCTTGAGTGAATCTGCATCAAATAGTACTTGCAATGATGCTTATCCAAAGACAGCAACATGGAACCAAACCAACAAAGATTGTTGTTCATGGGATGGTGTGAAATGCGACGAGGAAGGAGGTGGTCATGTTGTGGGGCTTGACCTCAGTTGCAGTTGGCTTAGTGGAGTTCTTCATCCCAACAACACCCTTTTTGCCCTGTCTCACCTTCAAACCTTGAATCTTTCTCATAACTTTTTGTTTTTCTCTAAATTTTCACCTCAATTTGGAACCTTTAAAAACTTGAGGCTTTTGGATCTTTCCTCAGCTTACTTCATGGGAGATGTTCCATTGGAAATATCATACTTGTCTAACCTTGTTTCTCTTGATCTTTCTAGCAATACTTATCTAACTTTCTCAGATGTAGTTATGAATCAGCTTGTTCATAATTTAACTAATCTAAGGGATCTTGCACTTACTGGTGTATCCCTTCTTGACATCACAACCACTACTTTCATGAATCTCTCTCTTTCTTTAGCTTCTCTTTCTCTTTCTTCAACTAAGTTGACTGGGAATTTTCCACAACATATTATGAGTCTTCCAAATTTGCAAGTGTTGCAACTTGACAATAACTATGAATTGAAAGGTCAGTTGCCCATGTCTAATTGGAGTGAATCACTTGAAGTCTTGTATCTTTTTTCAACTGATTTTTCTGGAGAGATTCCCTACTCCATTGGCACTGCCAAGTCCTTGAGATCTTTAAACCTTTGGTCATGCAATTTCACTGGTGGAATTCCAAATTCAATTGGAAACCTTACTCAACTCAATAACATTGATCTTTCTCTAAACAATTTCAATGGTCAACTGCCCAATACATGGAACAAACTTCAAAGCCTATCTAGTTTTGTAATTCATAAGAATTCTTTCATGGGTCAGCTACCCAATTCTCTTTTCAACCTGACTCAGCTCTCCCACATGACATTTTCCTCTAATTTATTTTCAGGTCCTTTACCCACAAATGTTGCTTCAGATAGGCTTTCAAATCTTATTCAATTGAACATGAAAAATAACTCACTCATTGGTGCTATTCCCTCTTGGCTATATGCATTACCACGTTTGAATTACTTGGATCTCTCTGGTAACCATTTCTCTTCTTTCATGAGGGATTTCAAATCCAACTCATTGGAGTTTCTTGATTTAAGCACAAACAACCTGCAAGGTGGAATCCCTGAGTCTATTTATAAGCAAGTGAATCTTACATATTTGACATTGAGGTCAAACAATTTGAGTGGAGTTTTGAATTTAGACATGCTGTTGAGAGTTAAAAGTCGTTTAGTATCACTTGATGTTTCCTATAACAAGCAACTTTTGATACAATCTACTAATGTTAGTTCTGTGAATAATAATCTTATTCACATTGAAATGGGTTCTTGCAAATTAGGAAAATTTCCCTACTTTTTGAGATATCAGAAGAAGTTGGAGCATTTGGACCTTTCAAATAGTCAAATTCAGGGGGGAATTCCCAAGTGGTTTTCTGAATTAAGTGCTTTGAGTCACCTTAATCTTTCTCATAACTCTTTGTCCTCAGGAATTGAGGTTCTCCTCACTTTGCCAAATTTGGGATATCTCTTTCTTGATTCTAACTTGTTCGAGCTACCCTTTCCAATGTTGCCATCCTCTATCAACCAATTTACAGCTTCAAATAATGAATTCAGGGGAGATATCCATCCTTCAATTTGCAAAGCCACCAACCTTACTTTCCTAGATTTGTCAAATAATAGCTTGAGTGGTGCAATCCCATCTTGTTTCTTCAATCTGACCTCTCTTATGTTGCTGGAATTGAAAAGGAATAATTTTTCTGGTTCTATTCCCATACCACCACAATTGATTTTAGTCTACACAGCTTCAGAAAATCACTTCACTGGAGAAATCCCTTCTTCAATTTGCCATGCCAAATTCCTTGCTGTCCTTAGTTTATCCAATAATCACTTGAGTGGTACAGTCCACCATGTCTAGCAAACTTGAGTTCTCTTGCAGTGTTGGATTTGAAAAACAACAAATTTTCTGGTACTTTTCCAATACTTTTTCCAACAGGAAGTCAATTGAGAAGCCTTGATTTGAATGGCAACCAAATAGAAGGAGAATTGCCACCATCCTTGCTCAACTGTGAGCATCTTCAAGTCTTGGATCTTGGGAATAACAAAATAACAGGTTAAGTTAAATATTCAGCTATACATTTCATTATCAATATTAATTGGTCATAAAATGACGTTGTAGAGGTTTAATTTGAGTATGCTAAAATTTATTTCTTTGATAACTTGTTATATAGCACTAAACTCAAATGTTTAAGCCAATAAGTTACGTACAACTTAAGTTAAAAAATACTTTTGGACTCTGAATTTCATAGAAGTAACAATAACCGAAGTGTTAACTAGTGCTAAACTCAAAAATTACGAATAACTAAAATTGTTACAAATTTAAAAGTAGATAAGGGTGTGTTTGTTTTAAAGTGTTTAATTTGTGAAAATAAGTCATTTTGAGAAAAAGAAATCGAAGTGTTTGGCAGATGGTTTTAAACAAAATTGAATATTTTGTTCATTCTGGTATCAGGTATGTTCCCCTATTGGTTAGAAGCAGCTTCAAGTTTGCGAGTTCTTATCCTTCGATCCAATCGATTTTATGGTCAAATCAACAACTCCATGAACAAAAACTCTTTCCCAAATCTACGCATCATTGATCTATCTCGCAATCATTTCAGTGGGGCACTTCCATCAAACTTATTCAAGAACATGAGAGCCATGAAGGAAGTTGAAATGGGAAACCAAAAACCCAACTCTCCTTCCCTTGAATCTGACATCCTTCCTTTCTACCAGGACTCAGTGGTGGTGTCATTGAAAGGGTTTGATCTTAAGTTGGAAACAATTCTATTGATATTCAAAGCTATCGATTTTTCAAGTAATGATTTCAGTGGAGAGATACCAGAGTCAATTGGAATGTTCATATCTTTAAAAGGTCTCAACTTTTCACGCAATAAACTTACAGGTAAGATTCCTATAACTTCGGGGAATCTAAGCAATCTTGAATGGTTGGATCTTTCTTCAAACGAATTGTTGGGTAAAATTCCACCGCAGTTGGCTGCTCTTACATTTCTCTCTGTTTTGAACCTCTCACAAAATCATCTTTCTGGACCAATTCCTCAAGGCAAGCAGTTCGCTACTTTTGGAAGTTCTTCATTTGTTGGAAATCTTGGCCTTTGTGGATTTCCTCTACCAAATTGTGACACAAAAAATGGCCATATATCTCAACTCCAACATGAAGAAAGTGAGAGTTTGGGAAAAGGGTTTTGGTGGAAAGTTGTGTTGATGGGGTATGGATGTGGAATGGTATTTGGAATATTTGTTGCATATATTGTTTTTCGAATTGGAAAACCTATGTGGATTGTGGCAATGGTTGAAGGCAGAAGACCTTCAAAGAAACAAAGATCAAAGAGGAGGAATTGTTGGCCTAAGAAAAGAAATGACTAGCCTTTCTATATATATATCTTTCATCAATTAATGGTTGTACAATCTTTCAGCTTCTGAAGAACATATATGTATGTATGTATGTGTGTTTCATAGCTATGAATTAGTGAAATTTGATGTGACTTTTTCTCTTTTAGCATAATAATTGTAGGAATAGATAATCATAAAAGTGCATGTCAATTCTCAACTTTATCTAAACATGATTTTTATTGAAAAAAACATGTCCAATTTTTATAGTAGAAGAATATTAATGTTAAATTTAACATTTATTTATTGTAGAATAATACTGATCGTTTATTAACTATAACGATGGTACATCAATGTGTTCTTATTTTGTATACATGATAGGTTTGAAATTAAAATAAGTTCATAATTAACTTAGATATTAATTAACTACATATTCATAATCATCATCAACAATTTAATCTTACATTTGGGTTAAATTTTGATTTAGACTTTCTGATGAGAATTGTCCATGAATCACCTCCAATCTTTCATTTTGTAAAATTAAAAAGTCTATACATGTGTGACAATTGATGCATGAATAGTTTCATATGTAAAAAAATGGTTTGAACAAAATTTAGAAAAAATTGTTAATCGATACACTTATAAAAGTTTAGGTTCATGGTTTTAATTGATACAATCTTCAAAATTTAGGAGTATAAATTGATATTTTTCGAGAAAAAAATGTATGTTGTATGTGCACACATGTATATGAAGCTATTATAATTTATATAAATTACATAATTAATTAATCAAATAAAAAATACGTTATTGGCATAATTGAAAATATTAATTGAGTAATTGAGGTAAAAATATGTAAAATTGGTTTTTCAACATCCCACATTTTAGCATAAGAATGATATTTCATGGTCATGAGAGTTAACAGTCACAATGTCAAATATATTTCCATATCTTTAAGAGAAGCACAACATGAACTTGGTGGCAACACTTCTAAAATTGTAAGACATGAACTCAGTAAGGCATTAAAATATACATTTTCAAAGGTTTAACATGAGTCTAACAAGTATATCACACGTGTCCAACAAGTATCGGAGGTCAAGAATCTCAAATACGTGTTGACCTTTGTCGTCTGAGGGAGAGCCAAAAATCAAATAACTTCAAATCTTTGAAACATGAGTTGCCATTCAATAAAATAATCTTACATTTTTCATATAAGATCCAAAAGTTACAATAAGGTTAATAAGATGCAAAAGCAAAAGTAAACAGGACTGAACGAATATTCTAGCCACAAGATAAAAGAAGATTACTATAATCCATACTATCAAACCATAGATGTTGACAATACTACATACATACACATTTTGTAAGGTTATAAACTGTATTATTCATTAAGCAATACCAACTCAACATCAATGTCTCTTGTCTGTTCATCCAAGATCAGGAACCGTAAAGAACTCCTCGTCGTCAACCATCTCGATCCTAGGCTTTTTGTATGATATGCTCGACTTCGTCGGTCTGCATGCAAGTGCACTGCCTGAGTGTGATGTAGGAAGCTCAGGAACTTCAGCAGCAGCTAAAGCTTCTTGAGGAACTTGCTCGCCAAAGAGGCCCATTTCTGCTAGCCACTCTAATTCCCCAAACTCTAGTTGTTCTTTCTGCTGCAGTTATGGGAGTTGAAGGATAAGTGTGATAGCCCAAATAATCATATGTAGATGGAGAACTATAAATCAAGTAATGTGATGCAATTCTTTGTGACAAATTTGCCTCAATGTTAGAAACAGTAAGCACTAGAAATCTCATAAAAAAAACTACAGGGCATGGATCCTAGCCAAAGCCTGCCTATTTTGAGCTTTCTTTTTCTTTTTCTTTTTTTTTTTTTTTTGGAAATTTCGCTTCCCATTGTAAATACAGTTCTGCATCTGAACTCCAAAATTTTAGGAGACACTGCAGGTATGGATTCAAGCTAACAATCTAATGTTCAGAAACTTTTAAGTTAAATTAGTGTGTACGTGATCTTTGGGAGAAAAGATGTTTCTACTCACCTCTAAACATATGCAGGAAGGTAAACATTAAAAAACTTATGCCTTCAAATTAGTGAAAATTACTTGATCAAAATATGATGGAATAAGTTCTTCACAAGAATTATAAAGATTTCACTTCCTCTGTTGCAGTATGATCCACAAAAAGCATATAAATGGATGCCTAGAAGATGAGCATCAAGCTTTTACTAACCTTGTCAGAGGACTCAAGATCAGAGAAGTGGAGAAAGTCATCAACAGCCCATGAGGATGTGAAGTTGGGAACTTGTTGTGAAGGCACTTTAGCAGGAACCTGAGGGTTCTTCGGATTTGGAGGTTCCATCTTGGCCTTGTCAACGTCCTTCGTACAACTTGAGCTCATGGCCACTCTGATTCCAGTGGCTAGGAACCTCTGGTGGTTAGCTGAAAGACTACCAGTTGAGTGAATTGGTTCATCACAATCTTGACAAAACAGTGCTCTGTCTTCAACACAGAAAATGAAAGCCGCCTTGTCCTGATTACAAATGAGACATAGAATACTCAGCATATTTCATCTCATGTAAAAGTCTTCCCACTTTCTACCAAAAAATGGACATCCTTCAAGGTAAATTAGAATATTTCAATACTGACTCTCTACAATTAACTTATTGGAATCTAACTAAGAACTCGGATTTATAACTTACTTCTATCTTTTCATAATTTTTTCCAAACATTGGTCAACCATGTTTTTTAACTGCCATTACCACTGACAACTACATCAATTTGAGACCTTAACAGTTAAACGCATTGACAAATCATGCTGCAAGCACTTCTTATAGAATTCCCTATGTCTAACATTTCACAAATAGAAAGGAAAGTGTAAACCATACACAAAAAGTAAATCAAAATATCATAAGAGCGAAGTGGATTACAGATTTTTATCTGGGCTATTCAAAACAAATACCAATTCTAGACCTTGAAGCCAATTTAAATTCACTTTCATAGTATCAGCTGGCAATCAAGGAGAGTTAAACGATCTGATAGCAGGGAAAATGATTCTCTACCCAACAGTAACCACGCAGTAAAATGACTAGACGTGTGTTGATATTATATCGTGTCATGTGTTAAGATTATATACAAAAAGATCAACTTCGCCATAATTTATAAGCTCAAATCTTTTAGTATACTAGATAAATTTAATATGGCATAAACCCGACTACTAAAATTAAAGTAACAACTCCTACCTTGTTTCCGTCCAGATTAACATCGACAGTCATTTGGTGAATCTCTTACTAACTTTCAAACTCAAACTCACAAGTAAACTTAAAGCTTTGGATTCAGTAGTGATTTCAGTAAACTTTATTGAGATTCTCACCCACACTCTCGAAATCGTTAATAGCTCTACACATCATATCAGAACAAAAACCCTCAGATCGACAAAACTAGCAAATGAAAGAGCAATATACCAAGGTGAAGCAACAGAGATGGTAATTACTTGGCATATATCGCATTTAGGTAGCTTGGTGGAGAGACACTGAAGAAGAAGCCTCTGGTGTTTACTCGCAAGCTTATTCGCAGCATGAACTTCAACATCACATTTCGCACAAAGCGCCGCTTCATCCGCACAACAAATCACAGTAGCAGGAGCTTTCTCACAAACATCACACTGTATTTTCATCTTCTCCTTCTGGACTACCACACCAATTTTCAATAGATTCCCGGAAACCCCTCTTCCCCCCTTTCCTACTCGAAGATCAACGAACCCATGAACTTCTGATGAAAAACAGTAACTCCTAACGCCGCTAGAACACAACCGCCGGAGAGATGGAAGAGAAAATGGAAGAGAAGAAGAAGGGAAAGTGGGTGTTTGAGAATAAAAACGGAGAAAGAAGGGGATAGAGAAAGAGGAGTAAATGGCGGAGGATTAAGGAGGGTCGAGAAGGGTGAGATGATAAGGGTTGAGATTTAGGGAAATCAAAATCAAGAAAGATGGTGGAGACAACAAGGCGGAAAAGAGTGGACGCCATTTGTGTGGCTGTGAAGCTCGATTGGCTTGTGGCTGAGGAATTTCGAGCGCTAAAAAATTAGCTACGCTTGATTCTGCTCCTCCGTTTGTTTATTGATGAAGAACATTATTGATTTTGTACGATGTGAAACAAGAACTTGAACTGTTCTTGTAATCAAAGAGTATTTCTTTTGCAATTGCACATGCCAAAAACTCATCCAAAAAAATGGTTAAATTGTTTGTTTGTTTTATCGTGGGGCGAGAGGATCGAAACTTTAACATAAAAAAATAAAAAATAAAAAAAAGTCAATAATGCAAATTTTATATACTATGCTCATTTTATTAGAAATATATATTTAAAATGAAAATTGATTTTTGAACAAATTACAAAAATCATTCCTGAACCAAAAAAATCGTTGCAATTATACCATCAAGCTTTCAATTTTAAAAATTGAGCCTACAAACTTTTGTAAATGTCAATATTGAACCCTCAAACTTACAATTGGGGTAAAAATTGGACCCCAAATAATAAATATTGAGCCTTCAAATTTCTACAATTATGTAAGTTCGAAGGTCCAATTTTAAAACTTCTATGAGTTTGAGGGTTCAATTTTTACCTTTGAATGCGTAATTGCAACTATTATCATACTTTATGAATGATTTTTGCGATTTATCTTTATTTTTTAAGTGATATTTGCACATATTTAAATCTAGAACATCAATAAAAACATGTGATGCTATGTTACCATGTAGTGGATTTTAAAAATTACAAAAATAGTGATAAAAATGAAATGATGTTTTCTTTAAAAGATTAAAAGAAAATTAATTATTAATAAATATTTTCACTTTCTAAATTAGTGAAAATATTTATTATTAATATTATATTCACATAAATTATCTTCTACTTCTAATAAGTGTTTGAATAATCATACAACTCCAAAAAATCAACCAATTATGTAGACAGCTTTACATTTTTAGTTGTAGGGCTTTAATCAAGTCAAGTACCTAACTAGAGTGCATCTCTTAATGTTTTAATGTAGTCCTTTTTCTTTTTTCCATTTTAGCCTCCAACCTATCCAACCTTTTTCTTTTTTTTCCTTTGAAAGGGAAAGAATCCTATCCAACCTCTCTAATTCATTCATACAAAAATGTCACTCCTAGATTCTCACATGTCTTTTGGAGAAGGTTTTTCTTCAATTTGGTTAGGGTAGTATGATTTTTGTTTTAGAGCTTTGACGAAATATTAAAAAAGTTGCAGTCATGTATTGAAAACGTTTAACATAGTTAATGAGCTTAAATGTTCTAAACCAACCAAACATACATGCATAATAAACTCTAACCCACAATTTGACATTAAGATGTCATTAAAAAAAAAAAAAAAAAAAAACCCTTAAACTCATTGATTACATACATTCCACAAATAAAAATTTTAGTGAGAGAACGAGTGTTTAAAGGCTTAATTTTAAAAAACAAAAAACCAATAACCAAGATTCCATTTGGTAAACATTTTTTTCTTTTTTATTTCTAGTTATTGAAAATTAAGTCTATTTCCTCTCAATTTTTTTTTATCACATCTTTTTAAGTAACAAGAGAACTATTGGACAAATTTTAAAACAAAAACAAAATTTCAAAAATCATTTTTTTAGTTTTTGAAAATTGACTTAGTTTTTTAAAACATTAATAAAACATAGATTAAAAAAAAGGATAAGAAAGTTATATGTGAAAGTAGTATTTATAAATTTAATTTTTTAAAAAAAAAATTAAAACAATTACAACACGAAGCCTAAATAATTAAAAACTCTTATCTGTTTTGGAAATTTAGTTAAGATCTCAGCTGCTGGAAATAAAAATATGCCAATCATGATAAAAGATGGAGAAAAAATAGACTAAATTAAAAAAGAAAAAAAATGCTTCCAAACAATTTAAGTTTTAATTATGAATTAGTTTGAATTTTCAAGCATCTTCTTCCTCTCTAATTTTTAAATTAATAAAAAAATATAATGAATCACAAAATAGCTTTTGAAACATGAATTTATTAAATAAGTTGGTTTGAGACTTGAAATCAACTTTTAGAAAAATGATCTTTTAATGTTTAATAGATAATTTCTCCCTAATTTGTATAATATATAAAATTATTAAAATACCCTCACTCAATAATCCTTTACCTCGTTTCCACTATGGTTGTCGTCAGCTACCACCGTCCTCTTTCAGCCACCTCCGACGACTAAGGATATGTTTGGGAGTGATTTTAAAATGACTAATCACTTTTATCCTTCTCAAAATTACTGTGAAATATGTTTTTAATCCTTCAAAATTAATTTTGATTATATAAAAATTGCATAAAAGTGTAAAATTAATTTTAAATAATTAAAAATATTTTTTCGAGTGACTTTAAAAATAATAAAAATAATTTTGACAAATTTAAAATTACTCTCAAACATGTCCCAACTCAAACATCTCCAAATTTAAAATAAATAAAAAATAAAAGGGGTCCGATGAAAAATTGTGAATTTTATTTTTAAAAGAATTTAAATTAAAAAAAGAAAAGAATGTGCATTTGTGAAGAAGCCAATCTTCGAGAGCCTTCACAAACATGTGGGAGCTCCCAAGTAAGAAAAATTCCCATCTGATTCAGAAACCCTAACTTTGCTCATTTCATCAAGTTCTTCACCATTGACAGAAGAATCTGAATCTTTGCATTTGCCCATCGCTCAAGTTTCCCAATTTCCGGTCAGGTTTTCATCTGTCGCAGATTTGAATTGCTTCTCAAGACACTAAATTTCTAGATTGCTGTCTTTTGTTCGTTGGATATTGTTCTGTTTTGATTTTATCGTTCTGATCTCGATCTGGGTGTCTTTGAGTTGCTTATTTCCGAGATAGGGCTTTGATGAAGAAATTGTTTGATCTGAATGTACTGTAAGAAGTTACTTAACGACTGGTACTAGATTGGTGTTCATTTTCTGATTCTGATGGAAAAAACTACAGTCTGTATATGAGCAGTATTGATTTAGGCATTGTGTAGAAGGGGAAGTTTTGGTGGCAATTTTCAGATGGGGAGGCCTTTATTCTATGAGATTCTAGAAAAACCAGCCACAAGTGGGATTATAGGGATTTGTTGTGCTATATGGTTCTACATCCAGAAGAAAAACATTGGATATTCACATGTGGGGTTGAGTTATGAAACTGCCATGGAAGGGCACCATTGGAGGATAATAACTTCAGCCTTTTCCCATATTAGTGTTATTCATCTGGTTTTCAACATGAGTGCTCTTTGGAATCTTGGGGCTGTAGAACAGCTTGGGCATATTGGCTTAGGTGTGCCTTATTATCTCCACTACACTCTTGTTCTGGTCATACTCTCGGGTGTGCTAGTGTTAGGAATGTACCATCTCTTGATTCAAAAGTTTAAGCTTGAATACTTTCGACGAGTTACAGCTGTTGGATATTCTTGTGTGGTTTTCGGGTGGATGACTATACTTTCTGTGAAGCAACCGTCTTCAAAGTTGGACCTCTTTGGCTTCCTTTCGCTACCCATCAGCTTTGCACCATTTGAATCACTGATCTTTACTTCCATTATTGTCCCACAAGCAAGTTTTCTTGGACATCTGTCTGGAATAATTGTTGGATATGCTATAGCTTGGGGTTTGATCCATGGAATGAATAACTTTTGGGCATTTTCCATGTTAGGATGGGTTGTTCTTGTCTTTATATTTAGCTTGAAGAAATCTAACACCTACAACTTTGATTTTCTGGAGATTGAATCTGTAACAGACCCTTCGTTGCCGTCTGTTCGATTTCTTTCATCTGGAAACGGTAGAACCTTGCACATGAATGCACTGCCAACTGGAGATGTAGAGATTGTATGAATTTTCAGGAGTCATTTGCATACTTAAGATGTTGAAATTTACAGTCTGCTATCCAGTGAAATCCTGTTGTTTCTGCCAAAGATGTATTTGGTCTTTGAGATTGCCTCATGTTGGAGATCTGGTCAAGCTATCAGGGTTTTCTCTTGTTCCTCATTTTGGTGACAGGATTGCTGGTTTGCAATTCTTCCATTCATTGGGATTGAACTGCACAGGAAATATTAGCTGTATGGCAGACGGTCCAGCCAAGAAGTAATACATAAATGGATTTGTCAATCACATTTGTATCATAGAGGCTGAAATTTCATCTCTGCTGATTTTTTTTCTCCTTTTCTCTGTAGTTTAGCCAAGTGTTTTGTGCATTATTGTTCAACATTTAAAGTGGCCTAGCAACAAGCTCCCTAATTTAGAGTTTGTGATGATTTTTAAAAGTAGGGGTTTTAAGTGAATTGTTTCATTATTAAGTGTTTTTAGTTTCTTTGAATGTGTTTTTTTTTTAATTGTTTTCAAGATTTCTAAATGCAGCTCTAGTAATTGACGAAACATCGTGATAAATTTGAGGTCAAATTATTATGTCCATTTCTAATTGAGATTATAGTCCGTTAGAGCTTGAATTTTGATTTGGCCCCCGTGTATAGTTACAAAAAGTTTTAGTATAATTCCTATAATTTGGTTGAACTCTGAAATGTTTTTGTGTTACTAAATGTTCAATAGTTTGTTAAAGGTTAAATAAATGTTTAGGTCATTCAGATGATAATTCACTAGTTAAAACATATACCATCAACCTAGAGATTAGAGACTTGATATTCTTTTTTTTAACCAAAAAAAAATACCTTAAACTTGTAAACTCAACTTTCAATTTTTGATATCTAAATTTTACACGTGTTTAACAAAACTCTAAACTCTTAATTTTGTCTTTAATAAGTTGTTTGATATATTCAATAATTCATTTGAAATCTTACATATGGAATACTCAAAAATCATGTAGATGATAAAATGCTCATACACAACAATAAAAGGTTCAAATCTTTCTTTAAAACTGCAAAATATGTAAATAAATAAAGATTACGCTGGAAGTGATTTGATTCAATGACAGAACCTTGACCATGTTCTCGGATTACAAAAATTATCAACCAAAGTTAGAAGGACTGGATAGTTTATTTTCCTACTACATTGGTGAAGATGGAGGTCGAACCTCCAACCTTATATGAGAGAGTGCATATTAATTACCACTAAGTCTCATTTTAACAAGGATATTGTTGGAATGTCTTGAATCTGTTATCTGGCACTTCGAACAACCTAATACAAATTCCTATTTCACGTTGTTGAATTATTTATAGTTATTTACGATTGTAACCGTAGGGTTTAGAGAAAGTTCAAACTCTCTAAACCTAGAGGCGTCATTTGGTTCTGTAAAAATTGTTCCCTTCTGTCTAGTGGATGTAGTTAACACACTGTTAATGAACCATGTAAATATGTGTGTCGATTCTCCATTCTTTTACAATTTTTTGTGCTCTTTCTGCATTGCTTGATTATTGATTTCGTAATAGATATAATAGTTTATAATTAGTATTTAATTTCACCACGTTAATTATATGGAGAAACAATATATGTTGCAATACCTTTTTACATTGGGAAGTGAAACATAAATTTTAAAAAATCGTTTGTAAGAAAAATTTTCAAGAAATTGTGTGAGAATTCCATCTCCTAACTTATCGAGTAGCTCAGTTCAATGGTTGAATAAGTATATACTAAATCAAAATGAGCATAGTTTAATAGAAATTAGTATTTACTGTTTCTCATGAAACTGATGTCTCCCTCTCTCATAATCTTGGATTCTCTCTCTCATATTGTCACGGATACCATAATAGGTTTTATTATATAGGGAAATAGTATGACTATTTCATCAAATTAAAATTATCGTTTTATCAATGAGATTACTGAAGTCTATTTTGACATTGCACCATCATTTTGTAAGTTAACTGAAACAAAAGTTAATGCATAAATAATGAAATTAAATAGTAAGAACCAAAATTGAAAAAAGAGTTAAGCATAAAGGACTGAAGTATATATATATTTAGCTTATTATCCAATCTAGTTGGTCTTCAGATTTTCTAGTGGAAGTGTGGAAGGCATGACTGAAGTTATAACCTTGAGTGGTAAATTTGCACCAAGTTCTAGATTGGACATTAATTTAAGAATTCAAAGTAGAGTAATGAAAGTATTCATATTCTAAGAATATTCTTGTAAATATAAAATGAAGTCGCATATTCGAAATGCATCCTCAAATATACAAATAAGCAAAGAAAGCAAAGATTAATACTAACTCGCATGAACATAATTAGTTTGCAAGAGAATAAATGATGTCTCATATTTCTTACAAGGGCAAAAGGGATAGTACACCTACATCCCTTGACTTTTCAAATAACTCGTGTACACTCTGTATTTGTAACCACTCATTTTAGTTAGAAAAAAAATACATTTGGACTTATACTTTTGCTCTAGTTGATGAACTTTATCTCTTGAAATTATGTAGCGATTCCTATGAAATTATCCATTAAACTCTAACGTTTGGCAACCACATGAAGTCCACCCACCCACCTATTCATTCCCTTTATTATTTTCTTTCATTTCACACATGGGTTTCAATTTGTATGCATTAAATCTAGTATTTGTCATTGTCAAACCCTCCCAGCTTAACAAGATTTTTCAAGTTACAAGACCAAATTGTTATTAATTAGCAATATAATTACAAATTTTAAAATGAAGAAACTAAATTGTTTTAATCCATGAACTAGGTTATTACTTCAATAAATACAAGCCAATTAACATTCTAACTCTTACAATTTTCACCAAACCTCTACTTATGTTATGTAACCAAGAAAAAATTGCCAACCCATAAATGAAAACAGTTGATAAACCAATTATTAGTGTAGTGATGTTTCACTTTTGCAATCAAAGTGAGCAGGTTGATCTTAATTGAAAAGGCAATCAAATGAGAAAGCAAAGCAGCCATAAGTAAACAAAAATGGTATCTTTAGGTGGGAAGACAAGGCATAAAATTGTAACTTAAAAAGTGCTTTTTTCGATTAATCTTCAAGACCATTTTGAGCAATAATCAAAATTAATTGTGAGAGTTGAAAGAAAGAGTAACGTTTGTGAAAACGACTAAGCTATGCTACATAGATTGCAGAAGACTGAAATTCCAAAAATGAGATACAATTGCGAGAGGTATTGGTGTATCGGCAAATGAGGTCGCCACGGTGCAACACGAACATACATTAGTTTGAAAGGAGAAAACGAAGGCGTGCGTGAGCGAGCAAGCACGTGCATCCATCCACAGACTACATTAGTTTGAAAGGAGAATGAAGGTGTGCATGAGCGAGCAAGCGCGTACATCCATCCACTGACTTCTGAAACAACCCCATAATTAAACTCTTCTCCCTTTCACCCTCGCAATTTACCTACACGCATTTTCGCTACATTTCAGAAGAAAAACATTTGAACCATCCTCAACTTTGCAGGGAAAAAGGGCCATCATTTCATCATTATAAACAGGCACATGCCTACCCAAATTAAAGGCCAATACAATACCATTTTTTGAAAATCTATCTCAAAACGTTTTAATCCTCATTGCTGTGCTAATCGAGTTTCAAGAGCAGAGTAGTTAGGCCTGAAAGACCCGAAAGATAGCTTGACTCTAAACACTAACCTGGTTTAAATTGATCACTCCACGCATCACATACTAACCTAATTTAAATTGTCGAGTTTCAATCAAAATCATGCATCTAAACATATCCAACGATTCAAAACCCACTCCCTTTTTGTGATGAAATTATATCTTCACTTCTACCTCAAATTTTTTTAGGATTCTCTCCAAACTTCAAGCATATACGAATATATATAATGATTAGATGCATTCAAAGCGCACCCAGATGTATCCATGTACGACAGACTATCCTAAACAGAGAGTCCTTGTTTCCTAATTTCCAAGTGCTTTATTTCTTTTACCCCCTTCTAGGCCAGACCAAGTCTAGTTTAAGCAAATCAAAGTTTCTCCAAAATGTTCACATATTCTCATTTTCAGCATAAAAAAAGAGAAGAAAAGAAACAACGAATAACGATGGGCGCAAAAGATATCCTCCATTCAAATCCTATGTAATTGATGCATTAAAACCTTACCTCATAACAAACAAGAAAAACGGTTGGCCCCTGCACAACACAATCGAACAATTTGCAAATGAAAAATTGTAGGCCAGTTAATGCAGTTTTTGTTGACTGTTCTCTTTATGTTATTTACTCCAGCGTGCATAATAAACTACCATCTGATTTACTCAACAAGTCAGAACGACATGGCATGTCAAAACCAGCCAAGCAGAAGATTTTACTCTTACACGGAACTCTCACGAACTAGGAGTTGAAATTTTGAAAACTCGCTGAGCAGTCAGAGGTTTGTTAATTCATATTAAGTTAATCATTGTGAAAGGAAGTCTGGTTGCCTTCTAGGTTATAGAGTAATGGAGGTTGGTTTACGAAAGGTGGGCTGTCAAGCTAAAGATTCTACACGAGATCATAATGGTGAGCCTGGTTGAGTTGATTCAATCTAAGAGTGTGATGAACATACATATAAAACACAAAATATACATTTTTACCGTGAATTAAAATTTAAAAAACAAAACATTTTTGCGCACTTCATTTAATCTTTGTTTCATCCTATAATATTAAGTATCGAGAAATTCAAGATATTGTGCCACCATGGTTTGTACCACACCCACGAAAGACATTAAGCTTATATTCTTTTGCCCCTTGGCCCAACGTGTTATGGTAATAAGGGATAAGGGTGTAATGAACATTGAAACTTTTAACTTCTCACGGATATGTACTGTTTTAAGGTTGTAGCTGAATTTATTGAGCTCCTCGATTAAGATATAAAGTAACATGTATCCTTCAA
Organism: Citrullus colocynthis; assembly: GCA_031780015.1. NCBI lineage: Eukaryota > Viridiplantae > Streptophyta > Magnoliopsida > Cucurbitales > Cucurbitaceae > Citrullus > Citrullus colocynthis. The sequence continues at coordinate 846,314 of QLSR01000390.1, read as the reverse complement.
AAATTGGTATTAAGTACTTTATGTTTCATTTGTACGCATTTCGGATCATAGTTCATTAAGGTAATGGAAAGAATGTCAGCTACACATTAGAAGGTATCGTACAAGACTAAAAATTTTACTACCCTCAAAATAAAATCCTGCTTACAGTGTTTTACAGAAGTAACAAACTAAGCACAAGTTTTCACAGGAAAATAGCTAATAAACCATAAATTAGTAACACTAAACTTATCAGACATGGGCAATAAAGATGTTAATGCATGATTACTAATCAAGATGCATTCAGGAGAAGACTAATAACATGTATCTCAAAGAATAACGTGAGGCACTTCTGATAATACAGTTCATGATATGCATAACGTAAAAGTCTTGTCAGTCCATGAAATCAAATCAAATTATTTAACCAACTACCGGCTCCTAGACACAGATAATCAATGAAGGTAAAAGATTATGCCATTGCCATCAGTTTCAATTCAACCAACCCCCACGCTCATTTCGTTTTAACCAGTTTCTATATCATTTGCCCATCCGGTAACTATTTGATTTTTCAGTTTTTGTTTTCAAAAATTATGCTTGTTTTCTCACTATCTCTTCAAAATTATCAATATCTTACCCATGGAAACATTTGAACTTCAAAAACAAACAAAAAGTACTTTCTTTAGTTTTATGACATAGATAGAAGTAGCATTCGTAAGCTTTATTTAAAAAAAAAAAAAAAAAAAAAAAAAAAAAAAAAAAAAAAAA
>QLSR01000390.1:832586-844651 GCA_031780015.1 Citrullus colocynthis | reverse complement strand
AAAAAAAAAAAAAAAAAAAAAAAAGATTTAAATTTAAAAATTTTAAATTGTCAAAAGGCCTAAATCATTATAACACAAGACCTAAGTGTTTTTACTTACAATACTGTGTGTTTACATGCTAATTTTTAAAATTTTTAAAATTAGTTCTTGATGTCTTGACTAGATTTTAAAATTTTAAATATGTATTACCAAAGAGGGAAGTCCACATCCAAAAACGACGTCCAAAAAACCATAGTGCGAATATGAACAAACCATCAATCAATCTTCCCCCTCGCTAAATGAAATTCCCCAGAATCATGGGAACTAAGATCTAAAAGTTTTTCTGGTTAAACGAGTCAAATCCCTAGGTGGTAGGTGGTGTTGTACGTCTTGGAATTTGTTCCAAATTCAGGATTTAGCTATTCCTTGTAGATAGATGGAGAACTTGGAGAGCCTTCTTATCACTCCTTGTCACCTACTTAGTGGTTATAGTTATATTTTGTTACATCAAAGGTCTCATACCTCAGTCTTTTATATTAAAAAGTTCAAAATGAGAGAAGCTAGATACCCCCAAAATTCTTTATCAAATACCTAGAAATAGATAGAAAAACCCTCTAGGAAGTTAATTAGATCATGCAGCAGCAACCAAATTCCTTAATCTGTAACTTAAGAATTAAGATGACAGCAATAACACCACCCAATTAACATCCTAAAGACTTGTATCACAATTTTTAAACAACCTAAACAAGAAATGGTGCACCAGAATCATAAAGTTGAAGTGGCATCATGTATCATATACCGACTTAATAAAAGATGCTAAAAACCCCATGCTATAACTTGGAATATTTTCTATTTCAGCCAACTATAGAAACTAAAATTTAAATAGCAAATCATAAACCAATCAGAGATCACATGCAAACATCCACCAATAGAGCTTGGCCATCAAAGATTAAAAGTCAAGTATGAGGGATTACCTAAACGAAGGGCTGCTCACTATTGATTTCCTGAACCCCAGCCTGCTTGCTGTTGCTGCTGCTGCTGCTGCTGAATCTGGAGGAGTAAATTGGCAGCAAATTGGAGTGTAGATCGATATCTCTGGTCCTTGCCTGCCTCAACATCACTGGTCCCACTGCCAGTGCCGAGGTTCGCAGATTGCAAATGCTGCATCTGATAAGGAAGCTCAGGGGGGTTCACCCTATCTGATGCTAATTGAGTAATAGGTTGTGACTGTGTAGTAGAACCCTGAACTTGATTAGATAAGGTCACAGTATTTGTTGATTGCTGCATAACTGGTGCACCATACCCAGAAGTATCAACTCCATTGACTGATCCATAACCTCTCTGGCTAATTTGCGAGACATCATGCTGATACTGAGAATTGACCAAGGCCAAACCAGAAGCTTGTGCATTTTCAGGAGGGGCGGAATAAGTAGACAAAGGCCTGTAAGGAATGGGTACCTGCTGCTGCTGTGGCAGACTGACAGCAGCATCTTGGATTTGGCTTGTTCCAATTTGCGGTGCAAGCTGGTTAGGTGTCTGGGGGAGGGGTGGATAAGGCTGAAATTGAGAAAGGCTCTGTCCCTGAGGATTAAAATGATTCCCCATTTGCTGAAATGGCTGACCGGTTAGATCAGAAGATTGATGACCTACCATCCATCCCTCAGATGTAGCCCCTTTATTAGAAACAACAGGAGGAATTGGAGGTTGTGGTGAGACTGCTGGTTGTTTGGCACTATCTAAGCTGGATGACTGTGTCTTGCCAGGCAGTAAAGAAACCAATGTGGCAATAAGCTCGGGTGTTAATGCTAACCCAGCTTGCGAGATTGCAGCTGTATTATTGTTACCAGAATACTCCTGAGGCAAGGGCTGAACTGCTAGTGGTGGTGGCTCACTTGTGGACAGAAGCGGTTTTGGGAGCTCCTTGGTTTCGTCATGCAAAACCCTACTATAATCCATTGGAGGAAGTTGCTCCTGCTTTGAAGGCAATGATCCATATTCAGTTTGTGAAGGCAAAACATGTTGTCTCTCACCATAGTCAGATGTAGGAATGGGTAGATATGACTGTTGGGGAGCAGGTTCACTAATAGACACCTGAGGAAATTTGAGAACGAGACCATAAAGCCGTTCAGGACCAGAAACTTTCAAGACTTTTCTCAGAAACTCTGAAGGAGGAACCAAAAACATTGTAGTTCCATCATCAAACTTAGCAACACCTGCACGGTTTTTCGCACCTAGGTAACGCAGGAATTCAGTATACGATGCAAAATCATCCTCACTATCTGGCAAGAAAAAGACAATGTCGAATCCTGTGGCTTCAGCATAATGTTTAGTGAGCTGATCCAGCCCAGTTCTTGCTGAACAATTGACTACTTCAGGACTGCAAAATAGTAAACAAAAACATCAAAATACATGGATAGTGAGAATATAAGATTCCAAACATCATCATCCACACCAACTAGAAATTGGTCTTTAGTTGCAATCTTCAAGGTCACATCTAGACTGGTTATGTTAACTAAGTTCAGTTCATAATAAAAACATACTTATATCTGCCAATTCAAAACAATTATATTCAGGGTTCTTGGTTTAAATTCAAAAGAACCCAAGAATGTGGAGTTTCCCTTTAGCTTCTAAGATGTGGTGTTGATTCAAGCAGCCTACCGAAATAATCTCTATGTTTCAGTTGGAGTCCCTTCTTGTAAAGGGAGTCCCCCTTTTTGTGGGCTTGGTCTTTTGTATGTCCATGTATTTTTTTTTTTTTTTTTTTTTTCTCCCAATGAAAGCCGTTATTCTCATCCCAAAATAAATAAATAAATGCAAGATAATGAGTCGTATACCCCTTTGTCAAGGCAGTTTCTTTGTTTTAGAGTGGAATTTATACTTGGGAAGAAATGGGAAAATTTATGGTTTCCATGGGATTTGGCACATCAAATCTTTTTCGTAATTATTTTTTGTATCCTATTACCAGCAATTGAGGTTTGATTCTATTATTTCTAATAATCACGACTTTACTTGAACATGATATGTTCTATAGGTTGTACAATTATGTCCATGAGTTCTATAACTCCAATTAACCCCATGTACCATAGGCCCCAGTTTTTTAACAAAGATAGTTGCTCTATAGAAGAAAAAAGAATAATTAAAAAATAAAAATAAAAATAAAAGATTAAAATAATAAAAGATAAAATAGTTCAAGGAACAGACAGCATTCAAAAATATTAATGCATGTGGTGTGAACCAAAACATTTTGTTCCCAGATACTCCTTGAATTAATTAGGTGCAGTTTTTTCATACAACTTCATGGAATAACCATCGCATCCTAAGGGAAGTAGGAAGCTAACAAATTATATGAATACGAACATTTTATTTAAAATACATCAAGAAGATTGATACTTACAGCTCACTTCCTATTCCTTCACCAATTGGGACACAACGAGCATGACAAACAGGTGTTCCTCCCTTGGCAATTATTCCCCGCCATATAAAATCATTTTCAGCATGGCTCTGGCCAGGACCACTAACTGGGGCCCTTGCACCTATAGGAATAGCAGGAGCCTTAGCTGGAGCATTGGCATATGGAACAGAAGAACCTCCATCACTTATTGGACCAACCCCATATTGCTGATCAAAACCCATGCCCCGGTTATCCAGTTTTCTTGGAGGAAAAGAAGCATCGTCTAAGGATGCCGGACCATCTATCCTTGATCGTTTAGAATCCCTTTGGAATTGATTTACATCCAAAACATCCCATGAATTTGGAGTGGACCTCACTGGTGGAGGTGGACGAATACCAGTAGCTGGAGAAGAAAGTATCCCGGGTGCAGGAGGAGATTGCCTTCTCCAATTTGGACCCATCATATTTTTTGAATTTGCATCCTGGAAACTATGAGACGTGGCTAAGTCATTAAACTCAGGGGGCCCTGAGATACCCTGTGGAGGACCAAAGGGTGGCGGTCTTACTGCTGTATTTGGTCCAAGAATGCCACTAGATGGTAGTGGTCCAGGAAACTTATTTTGCACCAATGGATGAGGATGTCCCAACAGGTCCATTTGTGGAGGACGGATTTGATGCTCATTGAAGAACATATCAGGCCTAGCCTCTTTACCACCAGGATAAAAGCCAGGGTGCTCTTTTACAGGTCCCGGATCACTGTTTGAAAACATAATAGTAATCCGAGGATCATTAAAAAGCCGTCCTTGTAGACCCTCCTTAGCACGCCGTGCTTCATCAACACTTCTAAATTCTACGAATGCAAAATGCCTAGAATGGAAACTCGTAATTCTCTCTATCTCACCAAATAAAATCATCGCATTGTGGAGCATTTGTTCATCAATTTGAACAGATGGAGGGTAACCAATCCACAAAACCTTACTGGGAGGTCCATCTCTACGCATTTCAGAAGATTGAGCATGCTGCAATGGTTATCAAAGGGTTATATTGCAGTTTTCTTTATATAATTTCAATCACTTACAAAAATGAAAGAATAGAAGGGCATATAAAAAACTAACCCCAACTAAAGAAAGGGGCCCAATTATACAAAATAGTACCTAAGGACTAGTCACAAAAGATCTTCGAAACCAAAGCCTATAGGAAAACACGAAACTCAAGAAAGGACCAAATATCACTAGGGTCCCTCTTCAACCCTCAAAACACTTTGTTATTCTGCTCCCCCAAAGATCTCACAGAAGAGCACACACCCACTTCCATTGTCAAATGGTGATATTGCTATTATAACAAAATTCAAGAAACTAACTATAATTCATAAAGTGAGAAAAGGTTTCTTTTTTCTTGTAAGGAAGAATATAAGAACAAAAACAAGCAAAAACCAGAAAATCCACCAGGCATCTCGTGGGAGTGAGTGCAATGAACCCATGATGGATAGGATTCTACAAAACTTCTGAATGGATTACACAATGAGCATGGGTTGCTAACGAATTGGCTACCTCGTGCCATCTCTAGGAGTTAGAAGAATATCACTTATGTTATGGTTTTTCAAGAGGTTCTTAAAATGGTCAATCAAAGGTTCAATTTCATTGTAATGATGATATTGATCCATGTTGCTTATAAAAGTGAGAATAGATTATCCAATGGAGAATTAGTCATTTATCCTATCCTAAGAACAAACCTTAGGAAATACCATCAGGACCCAGGAATATTTGCACTCTGTAGTTACTTTGACACCAACAATGTGCACGGTTACATAAAAGCCTTCACATATTTGCATTTGTAAAGAATTACCGACTAAATACAGTGGTAGAACATTGATGATTACAACAGGTCATATGTCAATGAGACTTACCAGTGGTCTCTTATAACCCGATTGGAAATCACCCATCCCCACATTTCTACCCTGAAGCTGACCATGCCCATCTCTGGTGTCTGGCCACTGATCCTAAAGAGATTCAGATTAATTGCTTTAACTATAGAGAGAGAAAAGGTCACATAAACCAATTTCAAAATAAAAGGACATCTTCAAATAATGATATGCATAGCAGGTTGTTCAAGCATGAAAGAACTCCGATTTAACATATTCTCTGAGAATAGAAAGAAGTTATGCACAGCAGTCTAGACCAGACACTAATAATATGCAAGACCCGCTCGAGCTTTCTTTAAATTTGTTGGTCAAATCTAAACACAAAGTATCCCATCTCCAACTCCATTTTTCCAGCAAGAAGAAAGAGTTGGTAATAATATAATATTATCGTTCAGAACATGCAAGGACAAAAAAATCCAGCCCAATAAGTAAAAATCAAGGGTAAAGTCAATACAAAAAAAAGTTAATTTCCCTAGTTTGTAAATGCTGCAGACATATCTAAACATAAACATTGATGCTCATTGAGATTCTGAACAAAGCTTACTCTTCTCACTGGCTGTGACCGAAGAAAATCAACTCGAATCTGGTCTCCACCAATGCGTTTCCCATTCATCATTCTCAAAGCTTGTGATGCATCTTCCAATCGAACATACTCAACAAATGCCGTATTCCGATCTCGCAAAAACTTAAAGTCATCAATTTTACCAAATTTGGAAAATTCTTCTTCAAGTTGTTCCCTTGAAACAGCTGGGCTAATACCACCCACCCACAAATTCCTACAAGGTTTGGCCTGAAAACAAAAATTGTCAGTTCCAGTTTCTAGAACTAATCAGCAAGAAACCTAATACATGAATGTGTCAAAATAACATGCATGCATAACATTAAAGAAAAAAATAAAAGAAATTTTCTTGATAACTTACTCAAGATTCTGTTTTTTCGTACAGTAAGATACAAGAATTAACTTTAACAACTACAAAAACACTACATAAAGTTGAAGATGATTACTCTAATTGGTAGAACCACCAAGAATATATGTGACTTGAACTTTTAGATAGACCCATTAGCCTTAGATAATCTAATAGGCAATGGGTACATTTCAAGGCAATAGAGTACCACCCTGAAAAATATAGTAGCTCTTGCAGTATTGATGCTTTTCTTCCGTATCGAATCAGATGTATTCCTTCTCTCCAATAGGATTACCATTAAAGGCAAGTAATCATCACTTCTCTCACAAACATGCTATGCATGAACTGTTTTTTATAGACTTAACTTTGTTTCACAAATGAAACATTTAGTTCAAATTCATAAAATTTCAATAAAAATGTTTAAAATCTTCAAATGGTCCACAAAAAAGCCCATCCAATAGTATACAGAAATTATCCTCAGAAAAGCCTATCCAATAGACTTGATGACAACATTACGTGTTCATACTCAAACTGAAGGTTAACATTATCAGTGGGCAAAGTTCAATTACACCCACACTTTGGCAAAGTTAATTTTTAGCATCAGACATTTACATATACTACAAGCCAGATTCTACACAATCCATCCTGAGTGATTAATTGACCTTAATAATAAATTAATTAATATAATCATTTTTCTTATTTTAAAAAAATGTATTCCTTCAGACAAGGTATACAAACAAGAAGGATTTACACATCTATTCGACATTCAAACTTGTTAAAAATAATAACAATATTGCAGTTAAGAATCTTTATCTAATAGTGTATTCAAGAAAGTGAGCTCACATAGACTGACCTAGTGAGACTACCGTGTATCCTACATTTTTATCCAAAAAAAAAAAAAGGAAATCATAGGAAACTGATGTTCGAGTACACAACCTGAATACAGATCTAAGTTAGAGAGTTTTCCTTGCAATCCCTAGGCTAACTATGGCAGTTTAATCCTATTTAAATATAAAGGATACAAGCAGCAAAAGTCACAATAGTTAGAAGCCCAAGGAAAAATGTAAATAGAAAGAGTGGATAAACATTGTAAACCCTAGAAAAGGTTTGGCTAATTTGATCCCAAAGGGAGAGTCATTCTTCCAATTTATAATGTAATATAACTTGTAGTTCGAAGTAAGGTTATAAATCATCAATAATCCATCAACATATGTAAAATAACATTTCTAGCAACGAAAATTATATATTAGATAAAACTTCACCAAATAGTAAGCTAGACATTTCCTTCACATATGCATCAGTACTCTTTACAAGAGAAGATTCCTCAAAAAAACAAGCCTGGCTTTCCATATCTCTCTCTCTCTCTATATATATATATGAAAATTTCAAAGAATAAAGATTACAATCCCTCACAATAGACATTCTTCCTTTTTCTACTTTATTGGGAAACTAAAAAGATGGTACTTGACGAGAGTGTAGATTAGAAATTTCATCGATCAAAATGCAAATACTACAATTCTATTAATCCATATCAAGAAAGAATTTGGAACTTTTAGCCCAGACAAAGGGGTACAGTAATTCTCTTTCCCCAGCACTGCCCCCTAAACGAGCATCGCAAGAGGTTTACAACACAACCCACCTGCGTCATTATCTATACATCAAACATTAACCACCAAGCATGAACCAAAAAATAGACAATAATGAGTGGTATGCTCACATTGACTAAGCTTGTGGCTTTATTGGGAACTTGTTTAGGGGAAAAGCAAGAATCCTATGGGGCTGCGCTGTTAAAGCTACTTTATGGATGACATGGAAGGAACGAGATCTTAGACTATTTGAAGGTAGGAGGAGCTTGGTAGTATACAACACTTGGCGTCTTGGCAGAGTTCAAGCCACAAAGATTTTTGGTGTTCCAATAACCTTGCTTTAATAAACTAGAAATTGGAAGCCATTTTTACGTCAGTTCTTTTGTTTTGAGGAGGGGTTCTCTCTACCCATAGCCCTTAAGTGTCTTCTCTTTCTTTTTATGATGAAAGATAAGATGTCTTCTTTTTTGTCTATAAGAATATATATTAAGAAAGAAAAGCATGTTTCATCATGGAATTTCTGTCTTCAAGGTTTCAAATCTCTCAAAGTTGAAGAAAAAAGCTACATCCCATCCTCAAATCTTGATTTTATTTTATTTTATTTTCCTTTTAAAGGGAAACAGGATCTAGAATTTCACCAATGTCTCATCCTAGAATCAGCACAAAAATGGAGATTTCATTTATCTTTAGCCAGTATAGGTCAAGGTCAGAGTATTGTTCAATGACTGATATTATAAGGAAAAGCTATTTCAGAACAAACATCAATATTGAAGGCTTAGCATGCGTAAAAAAATTACCAATCAGGAGTATCCTATCAACTTAGTGTTCCAAGTTAAAAATAAAAACACTTCCTCAAATAAACTCCTCTCAAAGTAAAAACACGCCATATTTCTTCTAGGCAGACAAGTAGCGGAGCTAAGACACCAAGACTAATTACAATTGAAAGAAATTAGATAAGACACCAAGACTAATTGCTATTGAAATAAATTAGATATGTAACCTTTACTGTTATATATGGGAATCAAAACCAGGACCTCGCTCAGACCGACTTGCATGCCTGCACGCCTTTCACAACCAACAAAGCAACATCTAATTTTTTGTAACGTTTACTATTCTATTAAGTTCTTAAACCTAATAAATTAGATACTCCTTGAATCTTGATATTCTTCCCAGCATTATCCATCAACTAGTAGAAATCGCAATAACAAAATAACAAGAATAATGGACCCATCCTTGTAGAGCGTGTACATCATGCTTAAAGGCAATGATCTTTTAATGAACTGAGGTTGCAAATAGCATAATAAAAAGAAGAAACTGTTGGTTCATATCATTTGCTTAACCTTCTCCCTCAAAGCTTTCCTCCTCCTTCCTACAATACTTGTGGAGAAACATGGAAATTATGCTTCTCTATACGTTTCTTATCCAAAACCAAAACAAAAAGAATAAAAAAACAAAAAATAGAGATTATACTAAAGAGAAAAATGTAAAACAAGTTCAATGCTGAGGAAATTGAGATAATGATCTATTTAGTGGTGATGAGTTTTAACTTGTAGGTCTTTGCAACATCATTTTGTAGTTTACTTCTGTAATTATTGGGTTCTTAGTTATTGAAGAACAATTAAACACAGTATGGAACTTTATTCTTATTGAAAATCCTGTTATACTTAGAACCTTGTTTTTTATTGGCTTTAAAGGTTAATTCTTATTTTCTCCGCCCCTGTTTCATACTAGTTTTAAATTTTTAATACTATGTATATGTCTTCATATTGGATTCATTGTGTGCTTCACCTCATTGAAGCCATCGTGCGCCACACTTAAGCACTAAACGGTTATTGCTCTTCAATATGCTTCACACTGTACAAACACTATATACCAGCTCAAATATTTGTTCCACTATATGATGTTACTAGACTGATTTCTAGCTAACTGATCTTTGCACCTATATCGCCTTGCACATATGGTATGAGTTGACCTCCTGAAAATTCTTATTGTAAACCAAATAAAATGCTAAACATTCAAAAGTGAAGCCTATTTCTCCTCTAGTTAGTACCAATAACATGTATAATTGGGAGGGATCAGGGAAGGATAAACAAAGACCACCAGAAAACACACCCACCCCAATTTCATTACTTCTAAGCATTTAATAGCGATGGAATGATATAATACTTTTGAAGAGTTTGTAATTTTGGCTCAACTTAAGCAACAAATTCAGATTTCCCCAAGGTTAGATATGATTGCAAGGCTTATATCATTTTGATGATTAGGTTACGCATACTTTTAATGTAGCCGAATGCTATCCGGTTGAAAGGTTTATATCGTACGATCGTCCAAAGCTATATTATTGATTTGCTATCCGAATTATTAAGATTCTATCAAACATGCCTCTTTGCATGACCAGCTAGCTCTGCCTTGAAGCAAGAAAAGTTTTCCATTCCGTGATCTACATTAAACCTCGTGGAGCATGATCCGCTTAATAACTTAATAAACTTGAGGAGTGCAAAGGAATCATTAATTCCTCCATCATCTACAAGTTTAACTAAATGAGAGAAGCCAGTAGACTACTTTCGGAAGAATATTTGATCGCTGTGTATGCCATGAGTGTCGATTTTGGTTTTGTTATACTCGATTTTGAATATCAAAAAAAAGGGAAAACTTCCATTGTATGAAGATTACGCCTATATCAACAGCGGTCGCGTTTATCAAACAGAAGAGGTGCAAAACCAATAAATTGCAAAACAAAGCGAGTAATTAATGGCACATCAGTCATGTTATACAGACACATCAATCCAATTAAACCTAACACAACGCAGAGATCAGAACAAAAACAAACCGGTCTAGCAAACTCGATTTTGATAGAATTCCCACGCAGAAAAAAACCCTGAAGAGCCTCTTTGGCAGCTTGGGCATCCTCCATGTGCTTGAAGAAGATGAAAGCGTAGCTCCTGGAGGAATAGGAAGTAACACTATCAAGCGCACCAAACTGCGCAAACAAATTCATGAGATCCGCATCGGTGACATCCGTGGATAAGTTGCCAACCCACAAGCTGTTGGAAGGCATCTCTGTAACGTCGGAGTCCCTGTGCAGTTGTCGGCTCAGTTTGGGAGGAAGCGGCATTGGAATAGAAACGAAGAAACAGATACTAAATTCACCTTTGGGCTTTTGTCACCGATTTTGCAGAGCGAATGAATTAGGGCAAAGGGAATGTGACGACGAGCGAGGGATGGGATATGAGGTTCAAGGAAAAGAAAAAAAAGAAAAAAAAAAAAAGAAAAAAAAAACAATGAAATTCGTAGAGAGAGAAGAGCTTTTTCTTATTGAAGATAGGGTTAGGTTTTGTAGAGGGAAATAGGAATTTGGAATGAAATATTGGGGACGGTTTGGTTGTTAAGGAAGATAGTCAAATTACCATATTAGACGGCTTTGTTGCTTGCAACTTTTTAGTTGAATGGTCAGATCAAGGGTCTAAAATGTAATTGTGAAGATGCCTCTTTTAATTTGTGTTTTTTAAGAAAAATAAGTTTTCTAAGATAAAACATGGTTATCTTAGTCCACTGCAGTTTATCATATAAATTTTATTTTTTTTATTTATAATAATTTTTCTTTTTCTTCACACCTTTCTTTGGAATATGTAAAACATTTTTAAAAAAATTTGAAAAGGGTTAGAAAACTTTATTTTCATAAAAGACTAAGTCTCATTCGTGTCTAAATTTTTAAGTCTCACCGTCGAAATTATCAAATGTTTCAAAAGTTTGATTTATACATTCTTTAAAGCCTCATTTATTTCAAGAAAATGGAAATCAACGAATTCCATTTGTGGTGTTTACTCATGTATAGGAATGTAAACAATTGGTGGAGCTCTTATTTTGTTGGCTCCAGAGTTTTTTCACTAACTACTATCATCATTACTCTTTCTCTTGCTTGCTGGAGTTTATGTCACAAGACATCATCTTAATTAGTGTTTCATATTAGATAATTTTTTAGTTGTAACTTTTACATTATCCATTACAAGAAAATCAAATATTATATGTATAATTTTGAATAATGGGTAGTTAACATCATAACTCTAAGTAATTAGAGTTATTTAGCTTTAGAGCTTAAGATTATCGTGGAGAAACCCATGCATTTATTAACGAAAGTCATACCAAATAGAACAAATTTATCTGTATCAACTTTGATTTACTAAGACCAATTGGAAAAGCATTTTTAATTCATTAGACGGACTTCCTTCTTTCTTCTCTGTACTCTCATTCAATCAATGAAATGTCTACTTTTCCTTAAAAAA
>QLSR01000390.1:817873-831779 GCA_031780015.1 Citrullus colocynthis | reverse complement strand
AAAAAAAAAAACAACAACAACAACAACAACAGTCAAAAGTACAAATTTGATTCTGTAACCTATATTCTAAAGAGAAGAGAAGTATTTAGCAAACTCGCTCAGTTTTAAAATAACAATAGTTCAAGATATTACTTACCTCCCTAACAGTTTGAACTAACATTACATATGTCCCTCCCTAGAAAGTTAAAAAGTTCAAACGTTCAAATCCCCACCCAATAAACTCAAACAAATGACATACGATGGAATGAATAAATCAGAGAGAGAGAGAACTGCTCATGTACTAAAACAAATAGAATAAATTATCTGCTTCTTCAGGAACATCAATATGCACTCTCACTAACAACAGAATGTACAATTGACTATATGTGTAAAGCTGAACTGAACAAACCCAGGTTTGTATAAATTTCAGTAATCAAATCCCATAAATTAAAAAGAAGAAAAGAGAAGGGTAACCGTAATCTAACTCCTTAATCCTTCCTTACCAGTAATGGCCACTTTTCGTCTATGACAGTATGACGTGAACCGATGCAGCAGCTATGTACATGATTTAATGCTCGACGCCGAACTCGGGGCACGAATTCATGTTAAGATCAAACTAACACCAATCTTTGACAGTTACCTTCTTGCTTTTGTTTCGGTTGCTTGTATCTGCTGTGGCAGTGGCTGCGATCCCCCGCCGAGTGCAGCAGCTGCAGACTCGACGTGCATGAGAAGATACTCGTAGATCTTCTTCCTCAGCCTGTCGATTGTCTCAGTCGAAATGTGGGTGGTGTCTCCTTCGTCCTTGGTAGAAGCTATGCCATCTAACCAGTCGTTTACACTCTTCAGCTGAGTCAATATTCCTGCTAATTGTCCATTATCTGACAAGGCTGCAGTGTCAACACCTGCATCCAAGAACCTTTCCATGAATGTCAAGAACCAGTTCTGGGATTGCAGCCGTAACATCTCGGCTAAGTCAACTGCTTCATCGAGACCGTTTCCTCTGACCCATTCTGGTGGAGGTTGAGGCTGCACCTTCTGACCGAGTGCCGCTCCTTCCTTTGTTCGACTTTGATTTCCTGATCCAATAGGTTTAGAGCTTATCATCTGGCGGACCTTCCCTTGGGATTTTGACGAGCTGTTCTTAGATGAGTTTTCTAAAACTACTATCGGCTGATTTGCAGATGCACTCTTTTGGTTTTGAGATAGAGATAAAGTCGGGGTCGGGTTTAGAGCCAAGGATGGATCACGGCTATAAACTGCAAAAGATGAAAGGTTAGTGGCTAAAGCAGCCTGAACCCAAGCAGAAGCCTGTTTTCTCGCCATTAATGTGACCTTCATTGTTTCTTCTGAAGCAGTTTCTTCGCTCTCATTGGTTGGACCAGAGAGACTAGTTTTCGAAAGAGATTCAGCTACCATGTGAGCATTGGTTAGGCTCGCATGAAGGGCCAAAAACTGTTCTACCGCAGGCTGTGGATTGTCCTCTTTTGCAGCAGTGTTTAACTCAGAAAATATACTGCAAAAGAAAGAAGGTAAGCCAACAGAAGAATGTAGTAAGCCAACAGAAGAATGTTCCACAAACAACTAAAAAAAACAAACTGAACCCAGCTGACAGATCACAGAGAAAACTTAAGATAGTGAGAAGCAGTGAGAAAGTATCCCATTTTCAAGCGCCTGATTCATTGCTTAAAATCAGACTCATCCATCTACCCGGACTTTTCTTCTTATTGAAAAGATATAAGGAGATGGACACACAACACGTCCAGCCAAGAGACTGAGCATCCATCCGAAAGAAGTTCTTACAGTTAAACCATATGACAAGCCCAGCATCTAATGTCTTAAAGGTATATTTTGCTGTATATTACACAAATGTAGCACAGCTGCTAATGTCAATGTCCAAAAAGTGAGGTAAAAAAGGAAGAACTGAGCGAGAAAGGTACAAAGAAACAAGGGAATCCAACAGGCAACCATCTGAAACCTGAACTAAGCGGCTCTGTGTTCTGAAAGTCAAATGTAAAATTCTACAAAGACTTGCATACAGATCTGAAACTTGGGCACATTCATGTTGTTCTTTAGGTTGTAACTTGAAAACTCTTGGCGCATAGCTTTAACCATGCAATTTAATCAGAGTTTAACGGGAGACACTAGTTTAATCGACCACGTAATTGGTAAAGGGTTGCAGATCCGATGTACTCTTCGGACTTCGATTTCAAAGACTTCTTATAGTTATTCCCTAGACAATATCTTACTTAGTTGGAGACCCTTTCTTTAGTGGGTTTCTTTGTGTGGGGTTGGTTTTTTGTATGCCCTAGTTCAATCAAAAATAAAGATAAAAATATAATAATAAGAGAAGAATTTGATGGACAGACAACCTTTGTTAAAAAATTATTATTTAACTCTGCTTATTTTTAACTTTTATTCTAATCTCCATAATTGATTTCATGGTATTTCAGGATTATTATAGAGTTACTACACATAAACTTGAGGATATACTAAAGACATTTTCCATACTTCACTAAGATATCTCATTACACACCAGCATTCATCTCCCCATTATTGTTGCCATCGGCATTGCTAATTGACAATGGTTGCTTACACCTCATAACAACTTATAAAAGAAATACTTCTCCATAGTTTTCCACATCCATTTCTTGGGTACAGAGAACAAAAATTTGGTGAAGTATTTCCATATCAACAAAAATGACATTTTGATATCAGTAAACAACCAGAATAGAAAAATGGAAAAGAGTGAGACAAGATAGAATTTTAAAGCCTTGGTAACCACTAACCAGATAACACTCCTTTGAATTTATTCATTCGTTCATACTAACCAGATAACTCCTTTGAGTTTATTCATTCATTCATTATTATTATAATTATTTTTAAGAAACCAACTTTCATGGAGAGAAATAAAAGAATATACAAGGACATACAAAAAAAAGTCTAAAAAAGGGGTCCACATGCTAATTACAGAAAGGGACTCCAATCCAAGAAGATCAAATCAAGCTCATAATTAATCAAAGGCTGGGTAACAGACACACATAATGATGCATCCTATGGGACTGAAAGTAAATGGTAAAATCCTAAAAGTAATTTTTAAAACAGGAAGCCAAGTCAAAGTTAATTACAACTGACGCCTAATATGTCCAAACATGAAATAACTCAGTTAGTTCCGATGTATTTTCGTGCCTCATTCTATAAGAAACAAATATTTTCTCTTAAAAATAAAGTGATGGGGAGAGGTACATACAGAGCTCATTGGAGCAAGAGCTCCAAAGGAAGGTGGCAAAACTATGTTATCGAAAAGCTCTCTATAAACGCTGCTACGTTCTTCAAATCTTTTCTAACCAAATGTCCTATAATTACCTCTTGCAGCTTTCAGCCAAAGAACCTTTGCTTGCATTTCGACTATAGAACTACAAATCAGAAAGAGCTAGAAGTCTTGCACTGGGTAAGCTTTCATACCTCAAACATCGTAGACAGCTCTCTGTCACCGAAGCTTCTTGAATAGCCTCTATAGCTGCTGCTTGTGCAGCATCTCTATGCCTCATTACTTCCTATTGTGGCAGACACAGAAGAACAATGGGAAGAAGTAAGACAAACGGAAGACATAAAGTAACACGTGCCATTACTTTGAAATGCAAAAGGAGATCCTTTTTCTTTTCTCCTTTTCTTTTCTTGTATAAGAAACTGAGTTTTCATTAAGAGAAATGAGAAAGGATTTTTCTAGATTATGAAATAGTGACTATTCTACATTGCAGAAATGTGTTCTACTTGCACTTTGTACTACGTTGCTTATACTATTACCATATCCCTCTACTAGGGGTGTAATTGGATATAGAAGAGCTCTAAATTTCAGACATGCCCTTGTGCAAACCTTATTGACACTTGTAATTTTGAGAAAGAAAAGGAAAATACGTTACAGCGTCAAGAATATGGATAGTTTCCACTGGACCAGAGAATGTACAATAGAGTCAAAATTTTGAAGAAACAACAAGAAAAGAGAATAAATAAAGCTCATATAAACTCCCAAAACTATCTATTCGGCAGAAGATTTATTAAGTAACTACCAGTTAAAAGAGCTATCTTTGCTTATCAAAATATCAGATCAGAGATTCCATACCTTTCCAAGCTTGGCAAGAGATGATGGAAGTGAAGCCCATGAAACACTCCCTTCACTCAATCTTTTATGACTAAGAGGAATCTTCACCAAGTTTCCAGGGAATCCGGCTGCATCACTTGAGGAGGATTTCCTTCCACTAGAAGATTTTTGTCTATTTGACCTTTCCTGATTATCTAAAGCTCCACTAGCGGCATTCTTCTTTGAAGATGCGTGCAAGCTATGATCATCTTTAGATGACTTTGCAGGCACCTGAATCCTATTCTCCTCTCTTGATGGCAACTTTTCACTTGATGTACTTCTTCTAGGAGTCTGAAAAATATAAATAAGTTATTGGCATACATAAGATAAAGGAGAAGAGGTCGAGAGGAAGATGCTAGTGAACAAATTAACAGTGTGACTAGTCCAACAATGTAATATGTTAATTTGCTCTTTATAGAAGACATACAAAATTATATGAAAAGGAGCAATAAGGCAGTGGATTTAGAGGGATATTTTAAGCTCATCACATGAAGTGCAGGATTTGAATTTCATGCATCATTTTGCTTTCCAAATACCTCAAAAGTGATTCATGGTTACAACTTACAAGCATAAATGTATATATATGACATTTTAGCAGGACAAATGAACATTTGCCACATTAATCACAAATCAAATTCAAAACGAGGATCATATTGGGTATGATAAAACTTACAGTAACCCGAGCTTCAGGCTTGAGATCAAGTTTGCTTGCTCTTAATATCGAATTGTCTCTTCTTTTGGTCTCCATATTCCCTTCCCAGCTCTTCCTCAGAGCCTTGGCCCCAACCTCAATGCCCTGAACTAAATGTTTGATCTGATGTCCCACTCCCATTTTCTTGGGGACAGGACTGGCTGAACGAACAGGATTCGACTTTTCAACTGCCCCTACCTTGGTTGCTCCATTAGCCAACGCCTTAACCTTCCCCTGCTGCTTAATGCTGTTGGCAAACTTCTCAAATGAAGAAGGCAATGAATAACAGCTTGTTGGAGATGAGGGTATCGACCGTGAATTCATCAACTTTAGTCTCGTTAGAGGCTCCTTCTTCACATCTACATTCACTGTCAATTTTGACGCCTGAGACTTGGATCTGCTGAAGGGTGAGGCTCTCTTGTCAATCTTATCCTCCTTGGCATTGCCATCGAGTCTCACAGGCGCAGATTTCTCCTTTTCCCCACCAATGCTGAGGCCTAAAACTTTTGGGGTCGGTTTCAATTTGTCCAAAGGTTTCAAATTAGGATTATTGTTAAGAAACCCAGGAGAATGAGTAGCAACAATATCTTCAGGGCTCCCCACACAAGGGTGTCGACCGGGCACCGGTCGAACTCCGTGAAGAATGGGGACTGGTGAAGCAGCCTCAAGCCGTTCGACATGAATAAACTGACCCAATTGAATCTTGTCACTAAGAATCAGATCACCATGTTCATCAGGGAGTGAGACATATGTGGCATGAGAAGAATCAGAGACTTTGAGATAAAAACCTTGATTCGGTGAGAGATCGCCGCCGGCCAGTGCCGGAACTATGCTCACAACTTGTAACAACGTCGACCTGTGCTCTCCAGCAACCTTCACATCTGTGTTCATGTGCTGCAGTAGTTTGAGAAGCACTCCAGGAACGAGATTCGCCATTGTTGGACACCTTCAGAAGGCATCACTCTGAAAACCAGGCAGTATTTGAAGAAGACCCCAGAAATCTCAACCCCTTTTCCAAGAAGAGAGAGAGAGAGAGAGAGAGAGAGAGAGAGAGAGGGAAGAGTTTCTTCTTTCAGCGCCAATGGCGAAGTGTGGGGATCCAAATCAAAAGAAGGAGAAATTGCAAAAATGGAAAAATGGGAGATACCCTTTAGAACCAGATTAAAATCTTTACCAAATATAAATTCAATCAAACAAAACTCCAGCAAATAAAATGCATGGTACAGGATTCAGATTTGGTAGGTTTCACCAATTGCTACCTCAAAAATGAACACACAGTTTATTTCAAGTCAGGAGAAAAGCCAGAGAACCTAAACGAGATTCCTAAAAAGAAGTAGAAATCAAGCAGTAATGGTTCAACCCACGAAATTAAACAAAAAAATGGCTCTCAAAAATCGATGAAGAATCAATAGAAAGAAAGAGGAGTACAGCTATGAATAGAACAGGGAAAAACAAGAAAACTCACCAACCCAGATGAGAAAATGACTTACACTTACAAACCCATTTAGCAATTTACACAAAAAGACACAAACAAATACTCCACCTCTCTGCAAAAACACCATGAAAAAAGAACAAAGGAAAAGAAAAATTGGGAAATTTCTGGAGGAATTTAAACCCCCATTTTTTGAAGGGAACAAGAGGAGATGTTTGAAGAAGTTTAAACAAAGAACATGGGTTCTGGGGATGGTGAGAAATGGAAATGGAAAATCTTACAGAGAAAAAAGAAAAGTAGAGAAGGAATAAATGATGGCAGGCTCAATACATGATTAAGTAGAGAAGCTGTCAGTGTCTGACACCCACCATATACATACAAATTACAACATGCAAATTATAAAGATTTTACACAAATTTCAACCTGACCTGGGGGAAACTTTTTTTTTTTTTTTTTAATTTAAGTTTGGTCACAAATTCAACCTATAGCGTTACTATCCATTTGAGCCTAGCTAGCTTAGGTAGACAAAGTATCTATAATCATTTTAAAATAAATAGTTTTTGGCCAATTTAAATAAAATTTTATGGATAAAGTATTAAATATCATCTTAGTTATTAACAATTTTATCTTTTGCTATGTAATTATTGAACTAAGAAAATGATAGTTTTATCTCTCAAACAATAAGTAGCAACTAAATAAGTAAAAATTATAAGGATTAGTAATGTTTTTATAGGTTAAAAGATCTAAAATCTCACATCTAATATGAATTCCTAAACATTAGATATTTTATGTCTCTACCTAGTCTAGAGATGAATCTCCCCTCTATTTATGTTAGAAAATAAAAGAAAAGTACATGTGAGTGTTGTTCAATTAGGCCCCGTAAGTTGTATGTAACCATATGATTTTTTATTTTACACTTTTTAAAAGTAAGTTTATAAACGCTATTTTCTGTTTTGTTTGTTTTGTTATCTACTTTTTAAGAACTTTAGAAAATTAAAAAAGAAAAATTTTTAAATTTTGTTTTTTCCTTTTTTTTTTTATTATCTAAACTTGGTGAAATTTTCAAATGTATTGAGAAAAGATGAAAACATGATAGAGTAGTAAGAAAACAAAAACAATTTTAAAAAGCCAAATAATTACCCAACAAAATCTTAAAAATTGATAATGATTATGATTTTGCTAATTCATGGAACAACGTAAACTTACATTATATAAAAGAAGATTAAATTAAAGTTTAGTTCCCAAATGTTGAGGTATGTCTATGTGGCTTGAATTTTTAAAAGTATCTAATAGGTTTCAAAATTTTTAATTTTGTATTTATTGGATACTCCAAATTAAAAAAGTGTATTTTAAATTTTCAAACTTTCAATTTTGTGTAAAAAAAAAAAATCGTGAGTCTTTTGACCAATTCAATATATTTCTCTTTTAAGTTCATGAAAACACTAAACACAAAATAGAAAGTTTGGTGTTTTATAAAATTATAAAGCAATTAATTTTTAAAATCTAACTCAATCTAAAACCAATTGCAAAAATGACACGATTCTTATTTCTATTGGTACAAAAGATAAATTTTGTGGTTTTTCAAAAAGAAAAGAAGAATAAATTAAAGAAATTTTTTTGGTATTTAACATTTTTTTCTATTAATAGTTAATAGTTGTTTGCATAGTTATTTGTTATGAGTTTATTATTGGTGTATCATATTAATAAACAAAAAAAATATATTAATAATATGTATATTCGTTATTGATTATTTACCTGATCCTTTACTTTTTAGATATAATAGTAACTATCTATACAATAAAAATATATATAGGTAAGATTTTACCTAATTTTATATATATATTTTTAAATCGACTACTTTTATAAATTTTTGCTATTAATTCTAATATCGTTGATATAGCATATCAAATATAATTTAAAATGGTATATCAATGATATTAACATTTTTTTTTCTTTCTTTTAGTGGTTGGTTTGTATGCTTATTTGAAAATATTAGAAATAGTAAATCAATGACATCTTAATATTAATAACAAAACAATATTGATAAGAAATAACAATGTATCACTAAAATATGTATATGCACATGTATAACTAGGTATATGTATATGTGTAAGAATAGTCTCCCAACATATAGAGATAGTTGTTAATATATATAACTAATCTCTTAATAATAAAACGTCGTCACTAATGACTTTTTAATAAATAGTTGATAATGAGTGATAAACACCTATTAATGATAAATGTAAAAATGACCTATTAGTGATAGAAAAAGAAATTGCTTGCTAGTGATAGAGGCCTATTAGTGATATACTATTTTAATAATCTATCGAGATGATAGAAATTTACCACTGATAGATTATATAAATGGTATATAAGTGATAGACCCAAAAATATAAAAGGATTGTCATATTTGGAAATTATTTATTTGGGTTACATACATATAAACATGATAATCAATTTAAAACATGAAAGCCTATTTACATCATTTCCACCATTTTCATACTTATAAATTTCGAGCATTTGCATTTAGCTAATTTTTGAGTGGCCAAAAAGTTGAAACAAACTATTTTTACCTAAATACTTGACAATAAATTGTTACCTATCGATTGACTAATCACTTTTCTTACCCTTAACATTAAATGTTACTCATAAGATTGAGTAAAATTTTTGTCAAATTTGGGGAAAAGAGGTTCATGGAGATTGAGTAATTTTAAATTTTGAAAAATTGAACTGTCAATTCAAAACTAAACTCTTTAACAAAAAGAATAATAGACGAGGGAGAAAGAGACTTATCGATAATAACGTATTTCAATGAGTAATTATTTCTTTGGGCAACTTAAAAGTTAAGTATTTCCAACATATTCATATTTAAAGGTAAATTTATAATTTTTATGTTTGTTGTTGGATTCTTAAAACATAATTTTTTTTTTAAGAATTATTATATTAAAAAAATTGAAAAATATAAATTCAACTTCAACTAAACGAGTATATTCGAGGTCAATTAAACTTAGCTAGAACATTTACATGATTGTAATTTTAAGACTATGATTGATATTCTTTTTAAATTCCACACTTTATTCTTTACATATATATGCAGCCTAATCATTATTAGGCATTTTATTTTGAATTTTTAGTTTTAAAAAATTAAACAAATTTACTTCCTCATTCTTACTATGACTTGCATTCTTCTTAAGTACAACGGTAAAGCAAAAACAAATTTTTAAAAGCTATCTTTTTTAGTTTTTAAAATTTGACTTGATTTTTCAAACCATCGGTAAAACATAAACAACAAATAAAAAAGTGTGGAGGTTATAGTAGTATCTATAAGCTTAATTTTCAAAAACAAAAATAACAAAATCAAATAGTTACCAAATAGAACTTAAATTTTTTAGAGTTGATAGTAAAAGTAAAAACTTATATATGGTACACAATCTAGATTCATAACTTGAAGTTTCCGAGGAAAAGAAACAAGTATATTTTAATTCCTAAAGTTTCGTACCAATTCTACTATAATCCATAAATATTCAAATGTTTTGTCAAATCTTTTTAGGTGGATGTTTTTTCCTTTTAAAAGAAATGACCTAAAAAAGAATTGATTTTTCAAAGTGAAAAAAAAAAAGAAAAAAGAAGAAAAAGAAAAGAAAAAACAGGAGAATCGATTTGGTTCTAATTGTTATAAATTTCTTATAAACCAATTAGCAAATATTTATTTATTTATTTACCAAATATATTGCCCACCATTAATAATCTCTCAGTGTAGTTTAAATGGCAGCTTTCAGAACGAATCCAAATTCTTAGTAGATTTTAAAAATATGATAAAAAAAAATTAGATTTTAAATAAATTATTTTAAATGATAAAACTGCTAAAAATATTTACAAATAATAACAAAATATCACAATCTATCTACAATAGAATGAGATAGATTACTATATGTGTTTGTGTCTATCACGACACAAATAGTAGTTTATCGTAATCTATCACAGTTTATCGTTGATAGACAATAGAATTTTGCTATATTTGTAAATATTTTGATTCATTTTCTTATATACCTAAATTTTAACCTCTAAACTTTTGGAAGGATGAATTTTAATCTAAACTCTAATATCTATTTTCATTTTGTATTGGTCAAAATGTCTATTTTAACTCAAAAATATTGAAAAAAAAATAATAATAACCAACACCAACACCTTTCTATTAATTACTATTATAATGACTGGTGAGTCGGAACATTACGAATATAACCACGTGGAGCGCCGGACCGGCCTATCGAAGAAAGAGATCATTAAACCTATTTAGCTAAGCTAAGGTGTGGAACCCTCGCTTTTGAGTCTAAACACGTGTATCATATTAGACATATGGTAAAGCAAAACCGTATAGATTTGTCGAAGCAAACATTGTAGGAGTAGATATTAGGTTATGTTTACCCATTCGTGGCAAAAATTAGTGTAATTGGAATGTAATTTCATTAATGAATCAATTGTAATGCAGTTCAATCGCAAATGTAATTAGATTGTGTTTGATCATGTTTACTTATAATTATAAATTTATCATATTTATTATTACTATTATCGTCAAACAGTAACAGTAAATGTGACAAATTCATAATTGCAGTAACAATATTTATAATAATAATAGTAACAATAACGGTATCAACATGTAATTTTGAAGCACAATTGGATTGATCACGCTCTGCTCGTCAATCAATTTGTAGTTTTTAATACAAATTTGGGTGTGAACCCCATATTGTAATAACACCAAATGTAATAAATTGACACCCACTTTTTCAGTTATCACTTATTTATTACTTTTTCATTGGGACAAATGTGGCCCTTGGTAAAATAACAATCACAACCAATATAGTTGTTGCTATATAAACTCAAATAAAAAATAAAATGTTTAAATAACATTTTGGTTATTATACTCTAAAAGTAAATTTTGTATTATGAGTTTTTTAACTTTCAAATGTTTAAAGTTAATGATTGTACTTTCAATAAATCTTAAAACTAGTCTTTTTCGAAAATTTATTGTTAACTTTATCGAAAACGAAATGTAGTTTCTGATTTTTATTGGCCTTCTTTTTACAAAGGAAAGATATTCATAACGGTTTTTTTTTTAAAAAAGAAAAAAAAAACGTTAATATTATTTTACTAATTTCAAAAGAATTAACTTCCAACTAAAGAAAACTAATTTTAAAATTGTATTGGATATAAATTACATAAATGAAAACAATATTTTAAGTAAAAACAAGAAGAAAATAACAAATTCCCATGTTAATTAATAGAATACAATACACATTGATCGAGTTAACCTTTTATTTGATAGGAAAAAAAGTAAAAATTGGTCAATGATTATTTTATTGACATTGGTATTTGAGTATTTTGCATATGGAGGCATGTGCAATAGTTGTTAGAGAGGAAAAAAATAATTAATAATAATAAATAAATAAATAAAAAGGGTGGTGTCGGCTAAGAAGCAAATAGAGTTGCACTTACACACATAATTGAGAGTTGCACTTACACACATACAAACACATAACCACACTTTTTTTTTTTTTTTCCTTTCTTTCTATTGTTTTTATTCAATTGTTGTTTATATTAAAATGAGCTAAAATAAAAAAAGCCAAGTGGCCAACTCATATACTTTTTTCCCTCTTTATCCTTTCACAAATTTCACTTCTTTTTTTATTCTTCATTATCTGTGTAAAGCCCACAAAGGTCATATGCTTACCACATCCAAACATGTGGTAGATCTATTGGTGGACCCTTACTAAACCTTCTTACCCAAAAGTCTTCTTCTTCTTTTTTCTTTTCTTCTTATTATTATTTTTTCTTAAATATTCAAATTCCTATAAATTTTAGAATATTTTTATTTACCCTTTATTTTTTTACCTCAAAAGGTGTTTGGTTAAGTTGGTGTGTGCTATCGCGTGATTTTTTAGGATTGTTTGGTAGAATTCAAGATAACGAATTTAAGAATATATAAATTTTTATATTTGGACAGAAATATAATTTAAAGATTATCGAATGTCTTAGAACGTCAAACATCTTTGGTTTTTTTTTTAAACTATAAGTTTTTAATATTTCATTCTTCCGACGTTTGTAAAGGATTTTGTTGACCCCCAACCCTTGTTATTGCTCCACATTGAAGAAGAAAAAAAAAAACCCTTCCTTAAGGCCACTTTATTGGAGGTTTTGTTTGGTAGTATTAAGGAAGGTTTTTTTTTTTTTTTTTTTTTCAATTACTAATTAATAAACTTAATTGATGTGAACTGATTTTCAATTAATGAAAACTAAATAATGTAAAAATAATTAACTAAGTTAATGAGTTATCAAATTAATTTAAATAGAAATACTTCAATAACAATAAGACAATTATGTTATACGATTTTTTAAATGTTAATATAAATTAAGTAATCATTAATTAGATTTCAATATATATTATTTATTTGAATCGACCTTCATTTATTAATCAATGCTTATAGTTTTGTTAAAATAAATAAATAAATAAAAATCCAATGCTCATGACGACGCTGTATGGTATGGTGTCTGGCAAAAAAGGCACTACTCAATATTATAAGAGAAGAAATTGATATAATACACATAAAAATATTTTACATTAAACAATAATTTCAAGTAATATTGATAATCAAATAATTCAATTCAATTACTAAAAATAATTATGAATTAACTAGACTATTAATAATAAAACAGTAAAAGTTTATAATTAATAATATATATAATTTATTTATTCACAATATTATATTTTCACGACGTTCGTCTCTCAAATATAAAATCCTACATATATACAACATATTGAAAACTATGCAGTGGATGAATTTTTAAGTTTTTTGTTTTTATAGTAATATTTTAAATTTTAAGAGTGAAATATTAATTTAAAATAAATAGAGATATTAAATGTTTGTTTGAAAACTCGGCAAGATTCATGAAACAAGCATGTTCTAGAGATATATTTTCTTTTATAAAGATTGGTATAAATGTAGTTTTTGAAATAAAATAATTATAAGTATAGTATAAGTTTAAAATGAATTGTTTATTGATTTAAACTTGTGTATAATTTTTTAAAATTATTTAATAAGTTGTATCTATTTAGTATTTATTTAAAAATTCTATAATAAGTTTATAAAATTTTAATTTTGTGTTTAATAGGGTATTGGAGGTTAATTACTCTTAATTTTAGTGGAATAAATGATTTTGTATTTCAATAAGTCAATTGTAAGATATATAGTCTAGACATAAAAAGAAAAGAAAGAACTATAGTGAAAATAAAATAAAATCATGGATAATTTTAGAACAGATTATCTTATTTATAATTAACCATTAACTCAATGGTTAGTTTAACTCAAGCTTATTTTTTCATAAATTATAAATTGCAAAAGATAGAAGTTGTTGTCGGTGAATTTGAACATGACGAAATAGGTAAAAAAAAATCAAATAAAAATAAAAGAACATGAATACAAAATGAAGTGAATTTGGTACAAATAAGTCTAAGTGTCAACAAATCATTTATTCTAATAAACTCTATCTCATTCTCCCTATAAATATATCACTCCATATGGGATATCTAACTTTTGTTTCACCATTTTAGAATGCTCATACTGACTTAAGCATCGAAGTTTTTTTTTTTTTTTTTTTTTTTTTTTTT
>QLSR01000390.1:794825-817689 GCA_031780015.1 Citrullus colocynthis | reverse complement strand
TTGAATTTTTTTTTTTTTTTTTTTTTTTTTTTTGTAGGTCCTCTCTTTCCTAAATTATAAATTTATCGATATCGTTACACAGAGGTCAGATACATTTTCTTTGACCAAAATTTGACATCAATAAAAATGTTGTCTCTAGTTTGGCAAATAAAAAACCTAAAATGAGAGAAAAAAAAAAAGAGAGAATAAATAATAATATAAAAAAGGTCAAACAACATACCAGAAATAAAGGCAATAAATATAAGATAATGTTGGATTGAAAATTGATGTGACAATGCATTTAAAATTTTCAGTTAAAACATTATGACCTTTAGATAAATTGAAAGAAAAACTCATTCAAAGCCATCTTTTTAGAGACACATCTTTATTATTACCAATTGATTAAATATTGGCACGTTACTAAAGCTATGTGGGAATGTATTTGACCATACAAAAAATACTTTTCAAAATGTTTTGTGATCATGATGATGAGAGTATTGTGACATTATGGTTCATTTGAAAATAATAGAATCATAACATCAAACAATCATCCAGGAGAGTCATCAAATTTATTAATTACAACTATGTAAACTAAATTGATAATAATTTCTTTGACAAAATTGTAAAAACTATTTCTAAAGTATGACAGTAGTTGCAATTAGACTTTCAAACCTTCAATCATAAAAATCGAGTCCCTAAGCTTCTTCAAGTATTAAAATTGGACCCTCAAATTTACAATAATTGTAGAAATTGGACCTATAAATGATAAAAATTGAACTTTTAAACTTACACAAATGTTACAAATGTTGAATTTGACTCAATTTTAACATTTATATAATTTTGAGGGTTTAATTTTAAAATTGAAAATCTAAGGGTCTAATTGTAACAATCACCATACTTCAAGGATGAGCATATACATATACTTATAGTTGAATGTTATGTGTTTTGTGTAATTTTATTTGTAATACAAAAACTTCTTATTCAAAACACTGTCTTCTCACTGTTGTACTATTAGGTAATCCTATTTTGTATATTTTTTCATGTAGAAGCATATGTCTCACTATGTTTTTCTAATAGGCCTAAATTCAATCTCATCGACGTTGGAATTTATGTCTTCAAACTTCGTAATTAATAATTTATTATCTAATAGTTATTTAGTTTATTTTATTTAAAATATTACATTATTTACTACATGAAAAATAACAATAGAAAGAATAATACTTGAGTATAATAGAAAGAATAATACTTGAGTATATTTTGAGTCGAGATACCATTCACTTGGGCATAAAAAAAGAAAAAACAAATAAATGAATGTACAAATTTTTATCGCAAAAACGACATGAGGGATGGATTTCGTGTAGCCGCGGAGTAGGATGTACACAATGGACCACCGACTTTAAGGTGTTTGATGATGAATCAAACATTTGGAGTCAAAATTGGTGGCATTCGGTCAACGTTGCTTTTATTGACCTTTGACTTGTATGTTGTGGAAAATTAGGAAGCTCGTACATTTAGTGGACTTCACTCCCAGAGTAGTTTAATTTTATATTCTCAAATCTTTAATTTGAGCAATTATTTTTCCAAGGTATAAAATTATGCAACTTTTATGGTGATACTTAATAAGTTAATTAGATGGTAAATTTGTCTTACAAAAAAATGTAAGTTACGAAGATAGAATCAACGCAACATACATATCAAATCAAAGTTGTTTAGGAACTTATTATAAAAATAGCATAGTTTTTTTTTTTTATCTAGTTAGTCATAGTTGTTACTTCGACAAATGAAGTACATTAAACAATAAAAAATAAAAATAAAAAACTGAAATTTCCCATTTCTTTCTATCTTTATTTCTCAAACTCGATTTCCCTCAAAATTCAATGAAAATAAAGATACTCATTTTACAACGAAAGAGTAATGTGATTTATAAGAAAAAAGAACTGTGATTTATAAGAGAAAATGGTTCGACGATCCCTCACATCAAATCACTAAATACAAAGGTAAAGTTGAAATGCAATTTCATGTTTATAATTAATTAATTAATGGGCGTGTGAAACTCATTTACACAAGTGGGAGCCACAAGAAATTTAAGAGATTGGTTAAGAAAAGGGACCCAGTGTACTTTAAATGTCAGGTGTTGCTGCCTCCCTCCGTGGACCCGACACACAAGATTGCTCCCTTCATTTATTTTATTTACAATTTGAATTTGGATTCGTTATCGGTTATTTTCCTTTTTCTTTTGTTTCAAGAAAACAAAATTATTAAATTGAAAGATGGACAAATCCAATCGTGTCACTCCAATTTTCGTAATAAATAATTTTCAAGGATTAATTTTGTATGACTCTTAAAAATAGTGTTTTAAAAATAAAAATTTATACATATTATTATTATTATTTTTTTTGTTTCGATACTGAGTTGAACTGAAAAATTTTATAATTGTAAAACACTGGGTTGGATCTCAATGACAACGACGGCTTTAGGTAGAAGACAACTCACAAAATGCTTGTCTATTATTTCGAAAAATTTGACACGTATAAATATATTGTCCATGCACACAAGTAGTGCAGACCTATAAGTTCCTTAAAATATAAAACATGTGTATTTCTAGGAATGATGTAGGTTTATGTATTTTCTTTAGGAGATTGATGGATGAATGTGAATAGTTTATGTTGATTATTTCATAGGATTTGAAAGGTTTGATAAGGTGGTTTGATTCTTTTGATGATAGTGTGTGATAGAGTGGGGTGAAAATGTGTGAGGTGATAGAAAGCATGTTTGGGAGTGATTTTAAAATGGCTAAAATTATTTTTGTCATTTTCAAAACGTTGAGAAACATGTTTTTTAATCCTTCAAAAATAATTTAATTATTGAAAACCGCATAAAAATTAATTTTGAGAAATTAAAAATGTATTTTTGAGTAATATTAAAAACGACAAAATTGATTTTAATTGTTTTAAAATCACTTTGAAAGATGCATGGAGTCTAATGTCTAGTTTGTGTCACCATTGAATTTCAGGTCCTCCATGCAAGAATAGAAGTAACATTGTATTTTTTTCAGGTATTGATTTACGCTTTCCTATGATATTAATTTGTTCATTTTTGTATACCTTACTAACTCAACGTAGCTAATTGATTCAAATGATTTTCAATTAAATCTTCCTTCCGGATTTCTTTTGAATAATTAGATTCGTTTCTAACTTAATTTACGCACTTTGGAAAATTTGGATTAGGTTTTACATTTAAATACTGTGTATTTATTAATTATCATGAAAGATATATTTGTCAACTTTTTCAAATAATTACCATGTATTTTTATTTATTATTTTATGTTTAGACATTTTTGGGATAGGAACGTTGTATAAATATTTTTAAAATTTTAATTTTAAGTTTAGACAATTATCTAGTGGCCCAAAAAAGGAAACAAAGGAAAAAAAAAAAGAATCCAGAATCATAATAAAATAAAATCAATTTTATCTTAGGTGAAATCTACTAATGATTAACAAGGCGTTTCCATGGATCGAGTACATTTATGGAATATCCAATATAGGATTAAGCACACTTAGCTTTGAAACTTCTATTTTTGGTGGTAAAATTAATCTAAGAGCTTACAGGAAACCTTATGTTTAACTTGAGTGAAGTGTCAAAAAGAGCTTTTTTGGGCTAAAAAAATATCCAAATAAGGTGTCGTGGAACCTTTCTATTTTTAATTCTGCCACGTTATAATATATTCATCCTTCAACAAATTAGAAAAAGAAAAAAAAGGGAATAATCAAACAATCTCCTGTAATTGCTTCATTTGTTATGATCATCTACACATCCAATGGCTGTTGAATTGAATTCCAATTGTTTTCAACCTTCCGCAATTCTGAGTTATGCAAACCAAATAATTTCACAACAATCCTCATCATGTTCAAATAATGCTTAGGCGTCAAATTTGGGGGTAAATTTCAGACATTACATTCAGCATCTACATGATTTTAATAGCCAAGATGAGCATAGTTAAAATAATTAAAACATGCATCTAGAACAAAGAGATCAAAGATTTGAATCAAACCCTTCCACATGTTAGAATTCAAATTGAAATGGTAAAAAGAATAAAAGTAAAAGGATCAGCTTGGTATTGTTCAACAACCAAATCGTTTACTTCCAACCATATAAAAAAGGTTGTGCATATCATCAAATCCACCATTCGTTAGAAACACTGCGGGAGTAGCCATAAATTTAATGAAAACATCAACTCACATGATTCAACATAACAATTCTAAATATCAACCAATCCACTGGAAAACGAAGACAAATATGGATTACTATAAGCTCAAATCCAATTTAGTTGTATTCTAAATAGTTGGCAAAAAAAAACATCATACAAAAAATCTAGTTCTCATTCTTGTGATCATTTGAGACTTTAACCATTCTTTCACAGTTCTTGCACACTCAAACCTGCCAAAAGAGAAAAATAAATGTCATTCAATATGCAGGGCAAATTCATGCTCATCTTAGCCAAACATCATAGGCACCAATTTTGTTTGTAGTTAAAATACTATTTTCATTCATGTAAATTGGGATTCATTCAAACCTAGAGACAGAACTCTCAAATGTCGAACCTTTAATCCATGTTCTTTCACAAATTTCAAAATTAGCCATTTTAGGTTAGTTTGGGTTAGTTTGAGGTTAATATTTTTTTATATTGAACTTCATAAAATAATTATAATAATTTCTATTTAAGAAAAGTGAATGTCAAAAATTATCCCTCAGAATTGAAAAAGTTGGCCATAAACTAAAATAGACTAAAACTTAAAAATTTATTGGAAGTGTGATGACCAAAATAAGCAAAACTAAAATGACAGTCCTAAAATACAAAACCAAAATGGTATTTTAATATTATATTTTTTAATAAGAAACGATGCCTTCATAGATAGTCAAAGAATACACCGGGAGTTGAAGAATACGAATCCGGAAACCAACTAGAATGAACACCAATCCAAACAAGTGAACTGTAACATGACGACTGAACCCCCAAGAAGCTGATAACCTACCTAGATCTCTAAACTCCTAAAAGATCTCAAGAGTCAAGTAAAAATTCCCCAAGGAAGGGGGAAAAGCAAGCCTGCCGAAGGGTTTGCCCCTATCTACAAGGGGATTCATCGTAAGCAATTCATCCTTATGGTTAAGAAGATAAGTGATGTGGGCAGTGCTAAAGAAATACACAAAATTTTGTAAAGAGACCGATGTACGGAAAGCAAGAAGCAAATACAAACTTGTAGAGGAAAAAATCACAAGCGGGAGATTTGTGGGAGAGTTTCTATTTGCACTTATAGGGAAGTTAGTCAAAAGAAAAAGTGTGTTTTAGGAAATTTAAGGTTCATTTAAGCCAAAAGCAGATGATGAAAGCACACATGAGTGTTTCTAGCCTCTTCCTCGGAAATT
This sequence comes from Citrullus colocynthis, assembly GCA_031780015.1. Taxonomy (NCBI): domain Eukaryota; kingdom Viridiplantae; phylum Streptophyta; class Magnoliopsida; order Cucurbitales; family Cucurbitaceae; genus Citrullus; species Citrullus colocynthis. The sequence goes on along the minus strand of QLSR01000390.1, from coordinate 812,286 downwards.
TATAGTTGTCACAAACAAATTATGAAACACTTGTATGTAATCTATCTAACCAATTAAAAACACTTCACCTAGCTACAGTTATAGCTACTTCCAATATATCATTAATACTCTTAAAACATCGCAATGTTGGTTCTTGAGAAAGAAAATCTAACCTGGTGGAAGAGATTGCTTCAACTTGTCTGCTTTCTCAGAGTCGAAGACACAAAGAGTATAAAGATATTTGGAGCATCGAACTTTGAACTTCACCACATCTTTGCTCCTTTTAATTTTCACAGAACGAGCATCTTTCCTTCTAGCAGTGAGAAGGAAATCTTTGATCTCGTGAATTTGTTTCGGCTGCAAATTGAAATATGGAACAAAAAGACAAAGAATTGATTATAATATAACCCAAAGCATAAGATATGCAAACGAGAGGGATACATGTACACAAAAGTGACAGAATTTGAAGAAGAAAATCTACATCTCAAACAGTTACTTAAATCCTCATAGACCTTAACCAAAAATACTCAAGAACGCCTCAAATTTCAGCGTGAATAGAACATCTGAAGTTGTTAGCTAATGAGTATATGCAGCCTCATAACATTCAACAAGATAGAAGATAAACTAAATCAGAGCAGATGAAAAGTCGGCGACAGCAAACATAATCAAAAAGTGGATTGAATCATGAACGTATATGAAGGATATGAACAATAGAAAAGCAATGAAATTAAGAATTAGAATTTGAGAAGTACCATTGTGGTGGCAGAGCTGAGATTGCCGACTAGCTTCTGATTGTGGAGGCTCAAAACCCTAGCTTTTAGAAGTTGTCATTTATGTGGAGGTTCAAAGGGAAACGAAGATGATAGTTGTTCTAAACCCTAGATGGGCCGTCATTTGAGATAAGCCCAATCCAACAAGGCCCATTTACCTATTTATTGAATAGAAACACGAAAATTTAATTAAAAATAAAAAAACTAATTAAATGATAAATAATGAAAAATGACAAACTGATTGTTAGATTTCGATTTGATTCATGATGTTTTGTCCATTTTCGATGAACTCGAGTACATGTTTTTTCTGGATAATTAATGACTGGCCAGATTGATAAAATGAGTTATGAAAATTAGGCCTATGTCCCAAAAGTGTAACTTTCTGTAAGATAATTAACAAGGCTTTTCAATAGATTAAATACATTTATTAATATATTGATATGCTATATTTAATGCTACTTGATCTCAAGAGGTCACTCAATATGGGATTAAACACACTTAAATTTGAAAAGGGGTTGATCCACTTAAATTTGAAAAGGGGTTGATCCAAACATTTGTTCTGATTTCCAAGGACAAGCACGAAAATATCACCCAAAACGACATCGTCAATGGCGCCGATCCAACTTATATAACTTTTTAAAAGACTCAATTAAAAAATGCTCCATACCCTCAAACACTTGCCATGCTTTCCGCATTCAGTTTTAGCTATTTCCATACCTTTTGATCAACCTGAACATATACTGATCCCCTCAACCCCATTTTTCATTACTAATGGAATATCCTTCACCATAATGAAATGAAATGATCTTGTTTTGTTTCTTAGTTGAAAAAGATGTCTCGAGCAATCAAAGAAGCACTAATTTGAAACTGACTGAGTCAATTAAGGTATTAGTCTTAGTTCTATTAGACAACAAATATTGCACTTTCTTCTTTTCATTCAAATAAGAGTTGTACCCATACAAAGTTCTTTTGTTTCTAGTGTGATCTCGATCATCATCTCTATTTCCCTTTTTCAATTCTCCTATCCCACCTAGGTCTACGAATTTCTCTATCAATTATATTACCTTATCCTTATCCATGAGGTTCCAACATTTGATCATTTTACCAGGACCTCTTTCTAATTCGTCTTTGAGGATCTTGGAAATCCTAATATATTGGTGACTTTCTCACAAACAATGGGTTTACGTCTGGAAGAATGAAGTCCTTTATTGCGCCTAAACAAGTTTCACGAATAAATCCATTATTCAAAGACAAGTTGCTCATCACTGGACCAATGAGCCTAGTGCATATAGAAGTGGCAATGGACAACAAAAGGCAATGGACCTTGTTTATAGAGAAGAAAATATATTATTTTAAAATAAAACACAATTGAATCATTAGTCTGATCCTTTGTAGGAACTACCCGTAATAGCGAACTTGCAAAATGTAGAAAGAGATTCTTTAACCAGAAAGAATTCAAGTCAGATGTATGATACACATTGAATGCTAAGATTACGCATTGAGTTTTTGGTAGTAGATCCAATAAGAAAAGTGTTTGTGATTATTCCAGAAGAAACGAAACAAAAGATACGGTAGAGCTATGACATATATTGTATGAGGTCTACCCAATGTCAGATGCAACGATTACTAATTCATCAGCTAATATATTTTTGAGAAGTTGAAAAACTAAATGATAAGGGTTTTGCAACAGGTAGAAATCACAAAGACTTACTAAGAAGGCAATAGATCAACAAGCCAACATAAGGAGTTCATTAATCTTTAGTGGTTTCAATCCTCCTATGAGGAGAAGGCACACAAAAAACCTCGTATTCAGAGTAGCAATAGGTCTTCTCCAAGAGAGCCTTGTCATCATAACCGAAATCATAATCATTGGCAACAAATGACATTGTCTTGCCAGCCCAAAAACTAGGCAAACACGAAACAAAGCTTGAACTTCACATCATCATAACCAAAATCATGATCACTGGCAACAATTGACATTGTCTTGTTAGCCCAAGAACTAGGCAAACACGAATCAAAGCTTGAACTTCACGTCATCATAACCGAAATCATAATCATTGGCAACAATTGACATTGTCTTGTTAGCCAAAGAACTAGACAAACACAAATCAGAGCTTGAACTTCACTCGAGTTAGTCATTAGAATCGTCATGATAGGCACCACCTTTACCTTAATTGACGCTAGCACTTTTATATTACAAGAAATTATTAAAAAAATAGAAAAATGATTTACCACCCGTTTATGAAATTTATTGAGCCACTGAAAAATAAAGTAAATTAGTCTAAAAGCTTACAGCAAGCCTTACCTTTAACTTATGTTTTTGTAGTCTACCCTCGCGTGAAGTGTCAAAATTTTATTCTGGGCTTAAAGTCCCAAAAAAGGTGCCATCACCTTACTATATTTAATTCTCACGTTTTAATATATTTATCCTTCCAACAATTTTTTTAAAAAGGAATAATCAGACAATCTTCTGTAATTGCTTCATTAGTTATGATGTTCTACACATCCAATGGCTGTTGAATTGAGTTTCAATTGTTTTCAACTTTCCTCAATTCTGAGATATGCAAGGCAAATAATTTCACAACAATCCTCGTCATGATCAAATAAATGCTTGGGGGTCAAATTTGGTGGTAAATGTTGAACATCACATTCAGCATCTACATGATTTGATCGATGATTTGATAGCCAAGATGAGCAAAGTTAAAATAATTGAAACATGTATCTAGAACAAAGAGATTCAAGATTTGAATCTCACCCTCCCACATGTTAGAATTCAAAACGAAATGGAAATAAAATAAAATAAAATAAAAGGATCAGCTTGGTATTGTTCAAAAACCAAACTGTTTGCTGCCCAATATCAAAAAGGTTGTGCTAATCAAATCCACCTTTGGTTAGAAACACTGCTGGAGTAGCCATAAATTTAATGAAATATCAATTCACATGATGAACTCAACATAACAATTCTAAATTTCAACCAATCCACTGAAAAACGAAGATAAATATGGATTGCTACAAGCTCAAATCCAACTTAAATGTATTCTAAATAGTTGGGGAAGAAAACATCATACAAAAAAACTAGTTCTCATTCTTGCGATCATTTGAGACTTTAACTATTCTTTCACAGATCTTGCACACTCAAACCTGCCAAAGTGGAAAAATAAACGCCAGTCAGTATTCAGACCAAATCCATCCTCATCTTAGCAAAACATCATAGGCACCAATTTTGTTTGAAGTTAAAATACCATTTTCATCCATGTAGGATTCATTCAAATTTAGTCACAAAACTCTCAAACGTACAATTTTAGTCCACGTTCTTTCCTAAATTTCAAAAGTAGTCCTTTTTGGTTAATTATTTTTTATAACAAACTTTATAAAATAATTACAATAATTTCTATTGAAGAAAAGTGAAAGTAAATAATTTCTATCGGATGAAGGATAGTAGAGATGATCTTATTCTACTTTCCGTAAAAAGTTGGCCATAAAAAAGAAAGCGTGCTTTCATAGATAGAGAAAGAATGCACCGGGAGTTGAAGAAAAGGAATCCGGACACAAACTAGAATGAATATCAACCAAACAAATGAAGTCTAACCCGACGACTGAAGCCCCAAGATACTAATAACCCACCCAGATCTCTCAACCCCGAAAAAGTTTAACATTCCTCTCAAGAGTCGAGTAAAATTCCCCAATGAAGCGGGAAAAACAAGCCTGCCGAAGGACTTTGCCTCTATCTACAAGGGGATTCGTCGTAAGCAATTCATCCTTATCGTTAAGACGATAGAGATGTTGGCAGTGCTAAAGAAATACACAAAATTTTGTAAAGAGACCGGTGTAAGAAAGCAAGAAGCAAATACAAACTTGTAGAGAAAAGAATCACAAGCGAGAGATTTGTGGGAGAGCTTCTATTTGTACTTATAGCCAAAAGCAGGTGATAAAAGCACACATGAGTGTTTTTAGCCTCTTCCTCTGAAATTTATAGTTGTCACAAACAAATTATGAAACACTTGTATGTAATCTATCTAACCAATTAAAAACACTTCACCTAGCTACAGTTATAGCCACTTCCATTATATAAGGAATACTCTTAAAACATCGCAGTGTTGGTTCTTAAGAAAGCGAATCTAACCTGGTGGAAGAGATTGCTTCAACTTGTCTGCTTTCTCAGAGTCGAAGACACAAAGAGTATAAAGATATTTGGAGCATCGAACTTTGAACTTCACCACATCTTTGCTCCTCATAATTTTCACAGAACGAGCATCTTTCCTTCTAGCAGTGAGAAGGAAATCTTTGATCTCATGAATTTGTTTCGGCTGCAGTTGAAATATGGAACAAAGAGACAAAGAACTGATTATAAAATAACCCAAAGCATAAGAAATGCAAACGAGAGGGAGACATGTACACAAAAGTGACAAATTTGATGAACACAATCTACATCTCAAAAAGTGTACTTCAATCCGCATAGACAAAAAACAAAAAAACTCAAGAACGCCTCAAATTTCAGCGTGAATAGAGCATCTGGAGTTGTAATCTAATGAGAATATGCAGCCTCACAAGACAGAAGAGAAACTAAATCAGAGCAGATGAAAAGTCGGCGACAGCAAACATAAGAAACCAAAAATGGATTAAATCACGAATGTATACGAAGGATGTGAACAATAGGAAAGCAATGACATTAGGAATTAGAATTTGAAAAGTACCATTATGGTGGCAGATCTGAGATTGCCGAGTAGAGATTGTGGAGGCTCAAAACCCTAGCTTTTAGAAGTCATTTATGTTGAGGTTCAAAGGGGAACGAAGATGATACTTAGTTGTTCCAAACCCTAGAAGGGCTGTCATTTGAGATAAGCCCAATCCAACAAGGCCCATTTACTTATTTATTGAACATAAACACGAAAATTTAATTAATTAATTTTTTAAAAAATGAATCAATGCGAATTGTAATATAAATTCTCCCCATATTTTGCTAGTATCCCCTTGTTTTGCGTAAAAAAATCTCTTTATATATTTTTTTGAAAGAAAAATCTCTTTATTTTTTAAAATGTTGACTTAATATATTTAGATTTGATTTGCATTATTTATACGCCACATTGTATAAACTCTCGGCCTTTCATGGTTTAATCTTCAAATTTATGGACAAATCGGTGTCGAAATATTCTTCTCTTGTGATACAATTGATGGTTGACTTATTATTATTCTACAACAACCTTTGATGTTGGTAAAAAAGAGGCATCGATGCACAATGTGAGGAGGGGTAAAAAAAAAAGCACGGATCTTTAGTGTCATTCTTTGGCTGGCATTATAGATACATATAGTGAGGTTTAAAACCGACATTGTAGGTAGACTCCATTTTTTAACTTTCCATTTCTTTTTCTTATGTGAATCCCAAAGTAATTTTTAGTTTCCCTCTCTCCCCCATTTTCACTTTTATCTGCCACATTCACTAATTATCATGTAGAAAAGGAAAAATAAAAACAACTCCAAACACTTTTTTTTTTTTTTTTTTTTGTTTTCATCTTTGTCTTGAAAAATTTATACTGACTCATTTATCGGAGAACAGTGTCCAGTCAAGAAATTTCCAATTCAATAAATGCAGTCGACGTGGTGGTACATGGCACAATCGACAGGCTGTTGTTTACTTGAAAATCCGAATTTTCGGTATGTAATTTAAAGCTTTCTGTAAAATTTTTTTGCTCTCACTGGTTGATCCAGACTCTTGCTCTCATTAGAGTACATTTTCAGTATGTAATTTAAAGCTTTCTGTAAAATTTTTGCTCTCACTAGCTGATCCCGACTCTTGCTCTCATAAGAGTACATAGTTCGTAGATTTTCACTATTGCCAATTATTTACTGTTATCATACCCGCTTCTCACTTTTGAATCCGACTCATGATTCTCGGTCAAATTCCAATTAGTATAAGTTATTTTTATTGTGCTCGCTTATCACTCTCGCCTTTTGCTCTCGACGCTCGCTCCTGTTATATGCATTAAAATGACTTTATTAAATGTTAATTTTAGTTAGGAAAAAAAGAAACGACATGAACTAGTAAAAAAACATGTCAGCCAACAAACTGGCAGACTTTGCAATCTTCTCCTGCCCGTGACCAAATACTCAAAGAATTTTAGAGAGTATGTCGCAATCTGATGTCTTGCGGCCTTGAATGTTATCAGTTTTTGCGCAGTACACCATCCAAGTACCAATTCGTAGAAGTGGAAGAAATTAACTATAGGCGTAAAGTCCTAAGCATGAGCATGGAGGACCAAAAAAAACTTTGGAAAGGAGGAAAACTTATAACCTATGACATTAACGAAAAAAAGTCTTAAAAAGCCTTTTATGTAAAAAATGGGATGTCATAGACATTAATGTAATATAGACCTTTTACTAAGACATTTCACGTAGAAGCCCCTAATGAGTAATCTGTAATTGCTTCATTTGTTATGATCATCTACACATCCAATGGCTATTGAATTGAGTTTCAATTGTTTTCAACCTTCCTCAGTTTTGAGTAATGCAAGCCAAATAATTTCACAACAATCCTCATCATGTTCAAATAATGCGTGGGCGTCAAATTTGGTGGTAAATTTCAAACATTACATTCAGCATCTATATGATTTAATAACCAAGATGAGCATAGTTAAAATGATTAAAACATGTATGTAAAAAAAACCACATGTTAGAATTCAAAACGAAATGGCAAAAAGAATAAAAATAAAAGGATCAGCTTGGTATTGTTCAAAAACCAAACTGCTTACTGCCGCATATCAAAAAGTTTGTGCTAATCAAATCCATCTTTGGTTATAAACACTGCTGGAGTACCATGCATTCAACGAAATATCAACTCACATGATAAACTAAACATAACAATTCTTAATTTAAACCAATCCACCAGAAAACGAAGATAAATACGGATTACTAAAGGCTCAAATCCAATTTAAATGTATTCTGAATAGTTGGGAAAGCAAACATCATACAAAAATTTTGGTTCTCATTCTTGTGATCATTTGAGACTTTAACCATTCTTTCACAGATCTTGCACACTCAAACCTGCCAAAGTGGAAAAATAAATGTCAGTCAGTATTCAAACCAAAGTCATCTTCATCCTAGCAAAATGTCATAGGCACCAATTTTGTTCTATGTTAAAATACCATTTTCATCCATGTAATTTGGATTCATTCAAACTTAGTCATAAATCTCCCAAATGTCCAATTTTAGTCCATGTTCTTTCCTAAATTTCGAAATTGGTCATTTTAGGTTAGTTTGAGGTTAATATTTTTCTTATGTCAAACTTTATAAAATAATTATAATAATTTCTATTTAAGAAAAGTGAATGTAAAAAATTTTACTCCAGAATTGATGGGATGAAGGATAGTACAGATGATCTCTTTATACTTCTTGAAAAAGTTCGCCATAAACTAAAATAGACTAAAACTTCAAAATTAATTGAAGGTGTGAGGACTAAAATAAGACAAAACTAAAATGTAATCCTAAAATACAAGACCAAAATAGTATTTTAATATTTATTTTAACAAGAAACCATGCTTTCATAGATAGTGAACGAATACACCGGGAGTTGAAAAAAAGGAATCCGAACACCAATCCAAACAAATGAAGCCTAACATGACAACTGAACCCCCAAGAAGCTAATAACCTACCCAGATCTCTAAACTCCTCAAAGTCTAAAATTTGTCTCAAGAGTCAAGTAAAAATTCCCCAAGGAAGGGGGAAAAGCAAGCCTGCCGAAGGGTTTGCCCCTATCTACAAGGGGATTCATCGTAAGCAATTCATCCTTATGGTTAAGAAGATAAGTGATGTGGGCAGTGCTAAAGAAATACACAAAATTTTGTAAAGAGACCGATGTACGGAAAGCAAGAAGCAACTACAAACTTGTAGAGGAAAAAATCACAAGCGGGAGATTTGTGGGAGAGTTTCTATTTGCACTTATAGGGAAGTTAGTCAAAAGAAAAAGTGTGTTTTAGGAAATTTAAGGTTCATTTAAGCCAAAAGCAGATGATGAAAGCACACATGAGTGTTTCTAGCCTCTTCCTCGGAAATTTATAGTTGTCACAAACAAATTATGAAACACTTGTATGTAATCTATCTAACCAATTAAAAACACTTCACCTAGCTACAGTTATAGCTACTTCCAATATATCATTAATACTCTTAAAACATCGCAATGTTGGTTCTTGAGAAAGAAAATCTAACCTGGTGGAAGAGATTGCTTCAACTTGTCTGCTTTCTCAGAGTCGAAGACACAAAGAGTATAAAGATATTTGGAGCATCGAACTTTGAACTTCACCACATCTTTGCTCCTCTTAATTTTCACAGAACGAGCATCTTTCCTTCTAGCAGTGAGAAGGAAATCTTTGATCTCGTGAATTTGTTTCGGCTGCAAATTGAAATATGGAACAAAAAGACAAAGAATTGATTATAATATAATCCAAAGCATAAGATATGCAAACGAGAGGGATACATGTACACAAAAGTGACAGAATTTGAAGAAGAAAATCTACATCTCAAACAGTTACTTAAATCCTCATAGACCTTAACCAAAAATACTCAAGAACGCCTCAAATTTCAGCGTGAATAGAACATCTGAAGTTGTTAGCTAATGAGTATATGCAGCCTCATAACATTCAACAAGATAGAAGATAAACTAAATCAGAGCAGATGAAAAGTCGGCGACAGCAAACATAATCAAAAAGTGGATTGAATCATGAACGTATATGAAGGATATGAACAATAGAAAAGCAATGAAATTAAGAATTAGAATTTGAGAAGTACCATTGTTGTGGCAGAGCTGAGATTGCCGAGTAGCTTCTGATTGTGGAGGCTTAAAACCCTAGCTTTTAGAAGTTGTCATTCATGTGGAGGTTCAAAGGGAAACGAAGATGATACTTAGTTGTTCTAAACCCTAGATGGGCTGTCATTTGAGATAAGCCCAATCCAACAAGGCCCATTTACTTATTTATTGAACATAAACACGAAAATTTAATTAATTAATTTTTTAGAAAATGAATCAATGCGAATTGTAATATAAATTCTCCCCATATTTTGCAAGTATTGTTTTGCGTAAAAAAGTCTCTTTATATATTTTTTTTGAAAGAAAAATCTCTTTATTTTTTTCTTGCGAGGTGAAAATGCAGGTATACAATAATAATAATAATAATAATAATAAATAAATAAATAAATAAATAAATAAATAAATGTATTTGTTTACCATATTAAAAAATGACTTAAAAAAAGCTAGCAGAACAAATGAATTCTTTTATAAATTGTAAGTAAGTTTATAAAATCGACTTTATAAAATTTTAACACAAAAAAGAAAAAAAATTATAAAGAAAAAACAAAAATTTTGGAGAAAAAGAATGTTAAAATTTTCAAATAGTGAGGATGGACAAAAGTTTGAAAGAGAAAATTTTAGAAAGGGAAACAAAGTTAGAAAGAGAAAGAAAATATAGATACTTTTAACAAAAAGACTAGAAAAATGAGAAAAGTAAAAGAGAAAAAAATAGCTTAGAAGGACAAATAAAATAAAATTATTTTTATATATACTATTTTATTTCTCTATTGATATTAAATCTTATTTACTTTCCACATTGATTTTGGATACATTTGAAGTAGGATGCTTATAGTTATAACATCGATAATTTGGCTCGTGAGTTTGTTTTTGTTTTACTTATTACATTGTAGTTTTAGAAAAAAAAATATTTACTTTTTATTTTATTTTTTTATTATTATTTTTATGTGTTAGATGAGAGAATCAAATATTTGATCTCAAGATCAATAGTGTAAATTTTATGCCAGGTGAGTTATACTCATTTTGGCGAACTATGATCATTTAACATACTCAATGTGTTAATACTCAATGAAAACCCATATATGCTAATCTAAATAGTTGAAATCCTAACTAACTTATATGGTTTTGGCCTGGAATAACTTATTGATTAAACTTGAATGACTTTTTTAGTACAATAGAGGTGGATGATTCGAACCACAAATCACTTGGTTATTATAACATATTGTATATATGTCAATTTGAACTATGTTCGCTTTGGCAACGAGAAATGATAGGTAAATTAGCAAATACTATACTCATATAGTTGACAATCTCCTAAAACAAATACATGATATGAACTGTCCCAGACATCAAATTATTATTTATGTTTTATTTAATAATTTTGAAGTAATTTTAGAATTTTAGAATTTTATCTTCTTTTATGATATTTTAATTGGGGTTATTTTGATGTAAATTTAAAAATTTAGAATTTTAACTTCTTTTATGATATTTTAATTGGGGTTATTTTGTCATTTTACTTTGAACAATGATTTGGCGTTAGGGTTTTCTTCGGGAGGTTACTAAAACCTTGCCTTTAGGTTGTTTTGATAAGTTTTACGATGAATTAAGTTTTAGCCTTTTAGCTTCTTATTTCAAAATTAGCCCATAGAGTTTCTTGAATTTTGCAATTCATATATTGAGCTGCATGCCTAGAGCATTTAAGTGAGATTGATCATTCTATCTTATAGAGTGTTCGAATCTAGGAATTGTTCTTTGTCTCAAGATATTTAATCTTAAGGCAATCTGTGTCTAACCCAATCCTTAAGAGTTGAAATTGAGTTGATTTGGGGATTTTGGTGATTAACCAAAATTAACCACAATTAGGGGTTCTCATAGAAGAGGGTTTCTAATTCCAATTATTATTTTTCAAGATACAAGAAATATATTTCTATTTTCAAACTATATATAAAAGATGGTATAAGGGGAGAATCTTTGTTTTTCCATTTCGCCCCTACGTTTTTTTATTAAATCCTTAATTTACCCTTTCTAGATGGGACACAACTCTTTGAGTGTAGTGTCTATTGAGTCTAGTAGGCGCAAATGATGCAACCCTTTGAGATGGGCATGATTCTTCTAATGCATGTATCTTTTGAGTCCAATACATACAATTGATATCAAAGAGTTGCGACTGTCACACAAACTCAATGGAGGTAGTTACATATCAAACTGTTGCATTCTTTCACTTATGAGGTGAGATGCACGTGTACAACAACAACAACAACAACAACAATAACAATAATAATAAATGCATTTGTTTACAATATTAAAAAATGACTTAAAAATGTTATCAGAACAAATGAATTTTTTTCTATAAATTGTAAGTAAGTTTATAAAATCGAGTTTATAAAATTTTAACACAAAAAAAATTATAAAAAAAACAAGTATTCTGGAGACAAAAAAAAGTTATTAAAATTTTCAAATAATGAGGATGGACAAAAGTTTGAAAGAGAACATTTTAGAAAGGGAAACAAAGGAAGAAAAAATTTAAAGAGATAAGAAAAAACAGATAATTAAAGATTTTTTTTTCTTTTAACAAAAAGACTAGAAAAAATGAGAAAAGTAAAAGAGAAAAAAAACAACTTAGAGGGACAAATAAAATTAGATTATTTTTATATGTACTATTTATTTCTCTATTGATATTAAATCTTATTTACTTTCTTGATTTTAGATACAATTGAAGTAGGATACTTCTAGTTATAACATAGATAATTTGGCTCATGAGTTTATTTTTATTTTACTTATTACATTGTAGTTTTAGAAAATAAAATATTTGTATATGTTATAGTATATATTTGTACTAAAAATTTTTTTAGACGATTAAATATTATCTTAAGCCTCAAATTAAAAATCTTCATATTTTCACGTGCGTTATTACCAATGTTATCAAATAGGGCATTGAGATTCTATTTCCACAAATAGCCAAGTATTTGAAAAATTTTCAGTTTTAGATTTGAGATTTATTTTCATACCATTTTGTTTCTATTAATGTTTATCTCACCAGACATTTATTTCTTTTTTTTATTTTATTTAAAATATTTATCTCAATTTTCATTTTAAACCAATGAATATGTTTTAAAGATTGTGAGGCTCCTCCATTTTTTCAATGTAGGATCCTCACCATTTTTGGGTAAGATTCCAATTTTTTTGGGATCAAATATCCTTTTAGATTTTATAGGCTCTGATACCATATTAAAGAAGCATGGGATATCATCTTGAAGGATCGAATGTTATCTAGGCTTTCCATTGAATCAAATACATTTGTAATACCGATCTACATGGACTACTAAGATTGAGTAGTATTAGCATAAGTTCGCGTTGAACCACAGAGAAGCCTATGATAGTTTTGGGTGAATCAATTTTCTAATTAAAGTGGTAAATGGGAGGGTTGATGCGAAAAGAGAAAATGCAAGATAGGAAGATAAAGGGATAACCGTGGTTGAAAACTTGATGATAATACTCTAAACACAAGGAAAGTTGAATCCCCTAAATGTAACATGGACTAGAGGAAATACTCAGACAAAATTATTTGACACACGGTCTACTTAAACGTAAAAATGCTAAATTAAGTATCCTAATTCATTAATTAAGACTCGCTTCCTAATTAAACTAAGGGTTAAACCAACAAGGAATGAAGAACACAACCCACATAAGTCCAACACTCGCATTAAGATCTAGGGAAGTAACATGACGAAATGCACTTATTTGACCCCTAAATGCTTCCATAAGCTCCAAAATGCACTTGGGACATTCCAACAACTTCTCAAGCACATGAGATATTCCTACATTAAAACACATTTAAAAGTAAAATTTCTAAGAACTTACATGATCTAGGCTATGAAGGATATCTCTTTTAGGGAGTTATCACATCTCAAAATCAATTGACATATTTTAACGATTATGGGCATCATCCTTCAACCGAACCTACTCAATTATTAAGCGTAATTATATTTCCCCCTTTTTTTTTGCTCTTCTTTCTTCCAACTTCTATTAGTCTCGTTTACCCCACTAGAGTTGAAACCAAACACATTATATTTCAAAACATGAAGGAATCAGGGAAAATGAAAAATGATATCAACTCCAAGAAGCAGTACATTTATGATGTAAGATGAAAAAGGTGGGAAGTGAAAAGCCAAAGTGTGCAACTAAAAAGCCAAAAGTAAAGGGTTTTGTTTTGCAACGGGTATAAAGAAATATACAATGCATATATATGTATATATATACATGATATAATTTGATAAAGCAAAGCAAAGGTAGGAGAGAAAAAGGGTAGGTGGTAGTACCAATCCTTATCTGAGAGAAAGCTAGAAAAAGTTGGTTTCCCACTATATAATGTTGGGTTAAAGGCAGTACAAATGTGTGGTAATTCAAGCAAAATTATGCTATTCCAATCACTGGACCAAAAGGCAAACATGGGATCAAGTCGGTAGACTTATGCTTCCCACAAAGCCTTCCCTTTGGGTCCATTTTCCCATCTTTATGTCAACTTATTTTCAATTCCCTTTCTCACTAAATCTCTTCAACTTCTTCCCCTTGGACCCTTAACCCCTCCCCCTACCCCACTTTTTCTCTATCAAAAACTTATATATATATATATAAACACACACACGCATACACACAACGTCATATAGCGGAACTTGAACCTAGTTCAACTAGTTTAAACATGTAGTATTATCGTCTAAGCTATGCATGTTGTTGAACTAAAAAAGAAAGGAAGAAGACAAAGAAAGCTACATATGTAATTTTCTCTCCGTCTCTAATGTTTGTGCTATTTTTTCTTCTTCAAATTTTTTTTTAATTAAGTTTTTTAGAAAAAGATTATTTGTGTGTATTTCTCGTTTAGTGATTATTTCATTTTTTAAAAACATTTTCAAAATCCTTAGCGAAATATAAAAGTGAGGAAGAGGTTTATGAAAACTATATATATATTTTTCATTTTCAGTTACTTTCTTTCTAAAAGAGTTTAGTAGATTTAAGCACAGAATTTTTAAAAATGTGGAACCGCACAAAATATTATCAAATGAATTTATTGAAGAGATAATGATATATCAAAGTGCCTTTTTATTTTGTTGAGTTGAAAATTAAATGTTGAATGTGCGTTCTTGAGTACCATAAGTTTTAGTACTGTAAGTGAAAGTAGGTGGATTTGAACCTTCAACTTTGTCAATCATAAATGGATAATATATTTTTTTTTAATCAAATATTTGATCTCAAGATCAATAGTACAAATTTTATGCCATTTGAGTTATACTCATTTTGGCGAAATCTATATAGTTGAAATACTAACTAATTCATGTGGCTTTGGCTTGAAATAACTTATTGATTAAACTTGAAATGACTTTTTTAGTACAATAGACGTGGATGATTCGAACCACAGATCACTTGATCATTATAACATATTGTATATATGTCAGTTTGAACTATGTTCGCTTTGGCAACCATAAATGACTGGTAAATTAGCAAATACCACACTCATATAGTTGACAATGTCTTAAAATAAATACATGATATGAATTGTCTCGGACATCAAATTATTGTTTATGTTTTATTTAATAATTTTGATGTAATTTAAGAATTTAAGAATTTTATCTTCTTTTATGATATTTTAATTGGGGTTATTTTGTCATTTTACTTTGAACTATGATTTGGCATTAGGGTTTTCTTCGGGAGGTTACTAAAACCTTGCCTTTAGGTTGTTCTGATAAGTTTTACGATGAATTAAGTTTTAGCCTTTTAGCTTTCTTATTTCAAAATTAGCCCCGAGAGCTTCTTGAATTTTGCAATTCATATATTGAGTTGTATGCCAAGAGCATTTAAGTGGGATTGATTATTCTATCTTATGGAGTGTTCGAATCTAGAAACTCTTCTTTGTTTCAAGATATTTGATCTTAAGGCAATCTATGTCTAACCCAATCCTTAAAAGTTGAAATTGAGTTGATTTGGGGATTTTAGTGATTAACCAATTAGGAGTTCTCATACAAATAGGTTTCTAATTCTAATTTGCTATCGATCATCTCCAAATTTATACATCATTAACACTTAGAGATATTAAAGGTATCAAGGAGTTAAAATTAATTAAATTGCCAAAGCAAAACATAACTCACCTTACATATAACATCTGTTAGTGACCATGAAGTCTATAGTTCAAATCTCTTCACATGTTTGAGTTAAGGAATTCTTTGGTTGCCTGGATAACTCAAGGATTGTTGTGCCATGATTAAAGTGATAATTAGATTTTACCATTTGTTTTATAAAGGTTGCTTGTAAATTCATTAAATTCCATAATTACTTCATCAATAATTAACAATGTAACAATGTAGTTTTAAGAATGGTTGCTTACTTATTTACAAATATAATAAAATGTTATTGTGCATTATTAGTGATAAAAAGTGGTAGACACTAAAAAATATTTATTGGTGTCTATCATTGATTGCGATAGATGTTTATTAGTATCTATCACCATCTACCACTGATAGACACTGACATTTTACTATATTTAAAACTATTTTTAGGAATGGGTTGGAAAATATTTTTTTTTCCAAAATATCACAAATTATTTCATAGGTTAGAATTAGACATATATACTTCAGACCATATCCAATAGTTCACTTCTACAAGTGTATTTGGAATTAAGGCATATAGTAAAATCATTATATTAAATGTATCTTAAATTAGATTTAACCCAAGTTTTTAACTTGGTATTAATTAACTGTAAAATTTTGTACTAATTTTCAAACTCACAGATGAAATGAAATGTATCATAGGCTTTTAGGATTCAAATACTTTTGAAGGAAAAGCTTAATTTCCTTTTTCTTTTTTTTTTTCCCCCCAAAAACTACTTAGAAAAAAAGTGTTTCATCTATTATAGGTTTGAATCCATCTCTTCTTTCTCTCCAAATGAGGAAGAAAAAGAAAAAGCTGAGTTACCAAACTGATTTGAAATATGTAAAATTGAAGAACTCTTTTTTTTTTTTTTTTTAAAAAAAAATTAAAACCCTGTTCCCAAACTTTCCCTTTTTATGACGTGTCAGCACTTGCATAATTGAAGAATATATATTACAAACACTTGAAAGCTATTAGATCTCTCTCCTGTTCTCTCTAATATATATGGATATGAATGTTGTTTTCCCAGCTCCCAAACTGATAAATCCAACCACAAAAATTCCAATGACTTTTCACTTGCTAGCTACAAAAGAATCATAAAGTTTTGTGTATATATGTTATGATTTGAACCACTAATTATTGCAAATATTTCCAACATTTCTTAGGATTAGCCTTTGCCATCAAAATGTTGTATATAAGGATTAGTTGGATGTTACGTGAAGATATCGAAGCCTAGATATTTTATTGTGATAGTTTAAGAACAACAAACTTTGAGCTCGTTTGATACCAATTTTATTTTGTTAAAAAAAATATTATTATATTGGTCATCTCATGATCCCTAGTTATTTTGTTTTTCTCCTATTTTTTTCCTCTAAACATTTGTAAACCTTTTAGAAAAATTTCAAAACAAAAAAGTTTTTTAATTTTTTTCCAGTTAAACTTGAAATTTAGCTTGAATTTTGGAAATGCTTTTACAGATAGAGATAACAAATTTTAAAAAGAACATGGGTAAATAATATGGGTAAATAAGTTTAACTTTCTTAAAACACAATGATTATCCCCCATTTTAGATTTTTGCTTTAAAGAAACCAAGTTTTCTTTTGTTAGCTTCTTTCTTTTGTGTCCATTTTTTTAGAAAAAGGAAATTTCAAAGCCCTAGGCCATTTTTTTAAAAAAAGAAACATAAGTTCTCAAGCTATTTTATTAAAAATTCAAAATTCTACTAACATCATATTGAACAGATAGAACTATAAAAAAAAAAAAAAAAAAAAAAAAAAAA
>QLSR01000390.1:761713-794294 GCA_031780015.1 Citrullus colocynthis | reverse complement strand
AAAAAAAAAAAAAAAAAAAAAAAAAAGAGTTTGGGTTATTACCAAACAAATCTTGATGTATTGAAATATTTTATTCTTTTATTTTTATGTATGTCTATATATAAACTCCATAGAAGAATATTCCTATTGCTAGATATAAGGTATCATACAATGTAAAAAGTTGCTACACAGATGAAACTAAGCAAAGTCCATCCAATTTTGGGAATAATGTGTTTGCTTTTAAAGGAAAATTTAGAGAGAAGAGGGTAAAAATAATAATGGGAGAGGCAGGAAAAATCCACAAACTCCATGGAAAAAAGAAAAAACCAAGCAAAAACAAAGGCAACAACAGCACAAAACTAAAAAACTCCCTCAAGAAAATTAAGAACAATATAAAATTTTGAATACAAAATCTACACAAAATATATAACAATTTCATGCCTTAACCCCATACAAAAAGAAAAAGAAAAAGAAAAACTCCTTTATGAATATTGGTATTATGATAATATATAATAAATATATAAATAATGTGAATTTTGTTCCTTTAATTAGGGTTTCCATGCTGAAACCCACACCACTGGTTCTTCCTTCCACGTCAAGTAAATTCCACCTGAATCATCACCACCACCACCTTCTTCTTCTTCTCCGGTAGTGGCTGCGGTCGGACGCAACAATGCCCAACCGGGTTTGTACCGCTTGAGCAAAGCCTTAACATCATCCATTACATCTTCACTAAAATCAGCTGATGAAAAACGTGCTTGTTTGAGCCTTTTTATCCATTGCTTTCCTTTTTCTCTTCTCTCACTCCCCATTTCTTCTTCACTAATTTCTTGATCACACCCCAAAAGCCTCACAATGCTTCTTGAACATTCTCTTTCCAAAACCAATCTCTCATTGCTTGTTGCCACAAAGCTCTCTTCTAACATCTCAAAGTAGAGAGTGTAAAATCTAAGACACTCTTCAAAGCACTTCAAAAAGTCATTTTTGGAGCTTATGAAATCAGCTTCTTCCTCTACAATTGTTAAAACTCTAGGCTTTAGTGATTTCAACATTGAAATCACATTGTTTCTTTCTTCAACTCTCACTCTTCTTAAGGCTCCAATGCAATTTATGGCAATGGCTTCACCTTCTTCTACTTTGAGGGCTTCATTTGTGAGGTCAGTTAAGTGGTTGAGATTTGTTATAGGGTTGAATTCAAAGGGGACACCCATTAGCCTTGCAAATTTCTCCATTCTTTGCCCTATTTCCTTCATTAAACGCTTCAATATGCTTGTTGTTGTAACCACCGTTAGCTTTAGATGTGGGGTGTCATCATTGCGTGTGGCTAGGGATTCTAGTAGGGTTGGCCATTGGGTGCAAAGGGTGTTGCTTATGTCGATGATGTGGAGCTTTGTTTCTCCCTCGAGCGCTTCGAGAATCGCACCGTTCGATGCCACATGCCCGAATGTTGTCCATGGACTTGCCTAGAACAAAAAAGATTAAATTCACCCCAACCCAATCAACTCAGCTTATAGTTTTGAGTTTAATGAAGTTTATCAGCTCATCGGTTAGATTATCGTACTTTCTTTATTAGTTCAAAGGTTAAAATATCCACCGAAATAGAAGTGATTTACTGTTTTACGTAATAGGAGATCTTGTATTGAACTCGATAATCATTTGTTGGGACTCGTGCTAATTTTCAAGCTTACAAATTAATGGATGCTGTTATAAATTTACATTAACCTAATAGTTCAAACTATTGATTTAGAAGTAGCTAATCAAGCTCTTAAATATTGATAATAACCCTGGTGAATTCGTTCTAGAAATTTGAACAAGAATTAATTATTTAAAGCTTTTGAGTTTAGTGGTGATTTTAACACGTACAACGTACCTCTTGAAACTTGAGGATGAGCCTCAGGGCAGAGTCAAAGTTGTGATTCTTCTCGGCGACAGCGACGAGAGTTTTGTAGCAACTAAGGCCAGTTTCTGTGGCTCTGCAGAAGAGAGCTTGCAAGAAGTAGGAAGCCATTTTTTGATCAGAGTCGCCATAAGGGGAAGCCAGCTCGTTCAACATCCAAAGAAAATGGTGGATTTTGTTGGAGTCCTTTTCAGAGATAGCTCTAGCACACTCCTTGAGAAGGGTGGTGGCCCATTTTCCCGTGGCAGCAGCTGTGGTGGCGGCAGCGGCAGCGGACGGAGAGTGTTCTGGTGAGTACTCTGACGAGTGGCTGGTGGAGCTTTGCATGTCTAAGTTGGAGAAGTGAAGATGATGAAGATGATGATCATGGCTTTGGTTGAAGAAGCTTGTGGGGGCTTCTTTGGCTGTGAAAAAAGTTATGTCCATGCTTTCTTATGGAGGAAAAAAGGGTGTGTTTGACAATTTTGATTGAGGGAGGAAGGAGCATTCTTTTGAACCCAAAAAATAATAAATAAATAAAATAATAAAAATAACTATTTTTTTTAATAAAAAAAATTATAGTATATATCACAAAGTTTGGTTGAGAAAAAGCTTTTGTTTAATAGTTGGGCTTATGATTAAATGCATGTCTCATTCCCATACAATTTAAAATTCATAAATTTATTTAAAGTTTATTTTAGTCCTTGAAGTTTTATAATTGTTTTTGTTTTTGAATTTCGGTAATTTTTAATGTTTTGTTTTCAATCGTTTAATTATGTTTTATTTAAGATGATTTATATTTTAATCTCTAGAGTTTTATAAGTTTGAAATTATATGATTATAGTGCGAGATAGGATATTAAAACTTTTAATCTGTTAGTCGAATAATTACAATGCTTTATATGGCAGTTGAACTAAATTATCAGATATTATGTGTTTTAAGTCATATATGCCAAATTATCTAGTACTAAAATTAAATATAAATTTGGTGACATTTTTGTTTTTTCCTTTGTTTTTAATACTTTTAGTAATATGCTTATAATTTCTATCCCTTTTTCTTTTATTATGTAACTTTGAAATTCAACTTAAAATTTGTAGTTTTCAAAAGTTCTGTTTTCTTCTTTTTCTTTTTGAAATTTGGCTAGCTTTTTATTATTATTTTTTTAAATTAATTTTTTAAAGTAATTTAAAACAAAATTTAAATAAAAAACATATAAAGCAATTATTAATATAGATATATATATTTTTTTTACAAAGTTAACGGTAAAAATTTTAAAATAGACCAATTTTGAGATCTATTGAGAATACAATAAATTAAATAAAATAAAACTAAATCTAAAACACCAGGACTGAGAAATGTTTAACACATATTTATATGTGCCAATGCAAATTTCACAACAATGAAGTAGGTGTTGTAGCCGTTGTTCGTGCTTGAGTGACAGACACTCGTGGCAATAGAAAAAGGTTCAGCTTTCTATTGGTTCTATGGACCTTGTTGAAGCTTTGGGCTCTCTATGAGACCATTTACAAGGTTTTGGACGCCAACATTCATTCTTTAGGGACTAAGATTGATTCTTTGATTCTATGGAGCTTTCTTACGCATTCTTCTCATATTCAAACGATACTCAATTTTCTATGGATTCTTTACACATGATTCGTCATAGTATCATTGAAGGTTTTTACCTTGTTATATGTAATTGTAATTTTGTGACTCACAAGCTTGCTTCTTATGTCTGAAGACTTCAGATATCGTTGATTTAGCTTGAGAAGAAAATTTCACATAGGTAGATTCGTTTTATTAATAGTTGACTACCACTCTTTTTAGTTATTATTATTACTATTATTATTTTGTTTCTACTGAATTCTAAAAAAGAGAGAGAGAGAGTGCAAATTCCACGAGTGATTGTTGACATTTTTAGGATTTGGAGAGAGGAATTTATGTTTTCAAAAATTGTAAAGAGAGATAAATTGCAAAGAAGAAGAATGAATGATTTGATTGTATTTAAAGCAAGGTCTATGCTTCATTCCCAAGAAAAATTCACTATAATTTCTCATGGAACTTAATTTTATTTATTAACATAATGGTATAATACATATCAACTTTTATATAGCTATTATAGTTTGAATGTAAAAGTTGAGATTCGAAACTTATACATATTAGCACAATAACACGAGGACTCAAAACACAATTTTTCTTTTTTGATCACTAACACATACTACATATTAATCTATGCTTATCTAGACATGTGTGGTATATAAAAGTTAAAGTAGAATATCGTATGATTTTTCAATTTTTATAATGTTGCATTTTGTTATTGTTTTTATCAAGTATATTTTTATTATTGTCAATTCAAACATAATTCAATACACTATTTATTTTATTTATTTTTAGAATAAATTCAATACACCAATTATTATTATAATGACCAAGGGTCCCTAATAAAAGAGTATTTTTGTAATTCTAATACGAAGCTAAACTAAATTATTAAAAAAACAATTAATTGTAATTCGTAAATAGTTTCAACAATTAAATAGAGAAGATAGTGAAAATCAAGATTCTTTCAAGTTTCAACCTCATACCTTTCTAAAAAGTGGCTAAAACTTTTCCCTTGGGGGGCCAGTCACCCCTCTCAGCCCTCAATCAACCCACAAAATTAACAATAGCAAGTTGTAAAGGAGAAAATTATTGAGCCTTATATTTTATAATATTAAGGCCAAATATATAATTTAACACTTAATATTATGTCAATTATTTTTAGTTTCCTCCCTAATCTTGTAATTTTTTTTTTTTTTTTTTTTTTTATATGTTAAACTTTGTGCATTGATTATTTTCTTTCTTTGGTCTATTCGTGATAAACCATATCGATGGTAGAAGCTATTAGCGACAAACTATATCACTGATAGGAGTCTATCATTGATAGATTTTGCTATATTTGCAATTCTTTTTTTTAAAAAATGTTGCTATACACTTAATTATTATCCCTAAAAGGGCTATCCAATATAATTACCCTTATTTTTTGTTTAATGAAGTTGTTAATGGTTAGTATAGTAACATTTCAATAACAGTAATTGTTTTAAATAGAAAAATTGATAGAAAAATTTTTAAATATAGAAAAAAACACAATAAAAAGTTTCTTCATACTAATATACAGTGTAGATTACTATCAGTGACAGAAAGTGATAGACTACTATCATCTATCACTGTCTATCAGTGATAAACACTATTGATAGACTTTTATTAGTGATAGAAGTCTATCAGTAATGTCTATAGATAGTGATGGATTACTTTTTGTCGTTTTGCTATATTTATAAATACGTCAACTCATTTTGTTATATATGAAAACAACCCAAATAAAGCCTATTTTCTGTAATAAAAAAAATCAATTTAGAGTAGGTCTAATTTTCGATCGCATAAAAACATTTATTTTTCTTTTATTTTCTTCTCAATTGGTAAAATATATTTGACATAACACATCATCATTCTGACCATAAATTTCAACATTTTGTAACAAGAACTTAATAAAAATAGCATACGAAAGGATGATTTTGAAATAACTTATAAGATGTAATAGACCAAGTTGAAAAATAACCTAAAGAAACTAATATATATAACTTAATTTTAAAATACTATAAATATATATCAAAATTATTTGAATCACCATCGCCTACGTGTGACATCTCAATCAACGATGTATACTTATTAATTTAAAACTTTCCCTTTAAAGTTTAAATCTTTTCATTTCAACTTGTAATTAAAAGACATATATTAAAATTGACTTTTTTTAATTGAATGATATCGACCTTTGGTATCAATTCCTTTTCAAACTTTTACAAGATATTAAAAATGCTACAAGATAACAACTCATTATAATATTGAGTATTACACAAACTATATGTATCACAATAAATATTCAGCTTTGACATGATATTAATTAATTATAATGATTGATATTGTAAAATAACTTTCACACATATAATACAATAAGTTCAACTTACTTTAGATAACAACAAAGGAATCTTAAAAGAAGAAAACAAAAAATCCATTTTTTCTTTAGTTGAAAGCAAACACAATGTGTGACAATAAATATGCTTATATAATTAATTTAATGCTGCATTATAACTTTGGGATTTAGTATAAAATAAGCTCTAATTGTCATTATATTTGATTGCTTGAAGTTACATAACACCAACTCTTGATTTACATAATACATTAAACACAATACATAACATTAATTAACTAAATAAACTCATTATCAGATTTTGAATGACTACTTAATGTGCCTACCAAATTAAAATACAATTTAGACCTATATATACAATAATATAAGTAGAGGTAAACCTAAAATTTGTGCTATATATATAAGTTTCAATTTGGCTTCTATTTTAGTTTTAGTTAATTTATTTGACTCCATTAAATTTTTAATGTTTTAAGTTTATCATTATGAATCGGGTTTGATTTTTTCTTAGTCACCCTAATTTTAATCAAGTATCAATTCAATCTCTATGATTGGATTAAACTTCACAGATTAAAATTGACCACTTTTTAACTTTTTACCCACTCCAATCCTATACTAAGACAATACAAACTTATATAAATACAAAGTCAACTTCATAAAAAAAAAAAAAATAAAAAAATAGGTATTCGATGTGACAATGATTTGTTATTAGTAGGGAGATGAGTCGTAAGTTGAGTTAAAATGAAAATTTTAAAATATATATATATAAAACGAATCTAAAATAGATCGAAATCAAAGCTTAAATTGTTTTATGGATAGACATCATCACAATGGCGGCTAATTGGTACACTGAATTTAAACTCTCTTATAATTATTGTGCTTCCTTTATTTCTCTTCATGGAAAGGTCTTTCTTTAGCCTCTCATTTGTATATATTACTTTTGTTCATCAATAAAGCAATTCGTACATTCTTCTTAAAGAAACGATATTGAAATGAGGTAGAAAACCATGAGATTCAAAATTGACAATTTAACCATAAGATTATTTTATTTCTTACATATTAAGTTTCAAAATGATTTTTTTTTTTTCAAAAAAACCTTAAGTTTAATTTTAATTTTTATAAATTAACAAGTTTAAAATGGTAATATTGTTGCTTTTATCCATGGAAGTGCTGCCAATTCTTCCAGTAAGTTGGAAGAAAGATGAATATTGTTATATATATATATATATATATATATATATATATATATATATATATATAAGAGATAAATGGTATCAAGATGTTGATTATTCCTACATGAAAATTAGGGAAAATGACAAACAGAAAGTAGGTAGAAAGAGGAGGTTTTATGGTATATACTTTAAGTACACATAATCAATTCAAGACAAAACACATATAAATGTGTAATGGTCCAATTTTAATATCATATCTTTGTTTGTTATTTCAAGAGTTGCAAATTAAATTTTGCAGGTCAAGGCTTCCTTTGTCATTGCTCTTATTATTTATTACACAAAATTATCTCTTGATTTATGGCCCTCAATTTTTTCTAGTAGCATTTTAAAATGATAAATATTATACTATTTATAACTATTTGATATTTTGTTTTAGATTTTTGAAAATTAAACTTATTTTTTCCTTTTTACAACAATTTGCATCTTTATTAAGCAAGAGAGTTGAATTCTTAGCCAAATTAAAAAAATATACATTAAAAACTACTTTTTTTTTAATTTTTTAAAATTTTGGCTTAATTTTTTAAAATATTAGTAAAAGGTATATAACAAAGTAAGAATTTCAGGGGTGGAAGGAGAAAAAAGTTACAAACGAGGCCTAAAAAAATCTTATATTCAAACATTTACAATGCTAGTTAATTAAAGACATTTATCACTTAATTATTAGGGTTATTTTTAAATATAGTAAAATGAGCCAATTTATTTACAAATATAGCAAATGTCACTATCTATTAGAGATAAACACTGATAAACTACTATCATATATTATTGTCTATCTATGATAGACATTGATGATGTCTATTAGTGTCTATCACTATCTATGATTAATAAATAGTAACATTTTACTATATTTGAAAATATTTTCAACCGATTGCAAAATAAATAAATAAATAATAAAAAAAGTCGACCAACCAAAAGAACAAACTATTCAAAATTATTACTAGGAAAATTGAAAAATACAATAATATCTTATTAAGAAATAGATAAAAGGGGATATGCCAACCTCCTCACAAACTTATTTTGTATGTTCTTTGAGTACTTGGGACAAAACCACATCCCATGAATTCCTAACTTATGTAGTTGGTTTCAATGTGACTCCTATTATTCTAAGAGCTTGAACTTTACCTTCAATTTCAATTTTAACATTGGGTTAAAAAGCTTTTACTTTTACTTTTTTCTTTTTTTCCTTCAACTATTTTGATGGAAATAACAATTTTATCTTTGAAATTTAATTTATAACAATTTAGTCTCAAAATTTTCAAATTTGTAATAATTTAGTCCATAAATTTTAATATGTAAAAATCCTAATTATGACCCATCTCATTAAAAATAAATGTAAGTTTTTATTACCTAACAACTTAGTTTTTATAATTTATAAACAAATGTGATCTTTAATTAGTTTATATCAATCTGTAGAGACAAAATTTTCACATACTTTTATGCGAACTAAATTGATTCAAATTAAACGTCAAAAAGAACCAATTAGTTTTCTACTTTCACAAAAGTTCTAAGTGTTTTTCTAACCTATTTGGTTTAATATAACATTTTAACAAACATCATGAAATAGAGGCCGAACTTCATTAAAACGTCATGAACCAATCTACATACATTATTTAATAAAGGTACTTTGTATAATGTGAATTAATATAGTCCAACTTGTTCGGATATATATTCTCTGCTTAAAAACAAAAATTCGAATCTTAATTTTCTATATTGTTGAACCAAAAGAAATTATTTTTTTGAAAAAATTACATTTTTGCGATTTGAGATTTACCACAGGTTTTTAAACTAGAACCTTAAAAGTTTGAAAAAATAATTATTAAATCCACCATCATTTTTTTGGTTACTTAGCAAACTCAGACTTCAAGATCAAAAATGTATTTTTCATACTTCGCCATCATTTTTTTTTTCTGTTATTTAGCAAACTCAAACTCCAACTCCAAGATCCAAATATATTTTTCTCACCCTTATTTTTTACTATAAATTTTATGCACTTGTATTATTTCTTGAGCTCAATGATTTTGAAGTTTGAATTCATTCAAATTTGTAAACAAGCGTAGTTTGATCTAGTAATTAAATATATGATATGACTTTAATAAAAAGTTAGAAGGTCGTGAATTTAATCTATGGCAACTAATCTACAATTAATATAATAAGATAGCTTATACACTCACTAATCAATAAAAATTCATTCAAATTTGTAAACAGTAGTTGAGATAAAATTTGTTAAATTGTTATCTAAACTCCCATGAATTTATTATTATATTATTTTTGTTTGCTGAAAAAGTATGAGTTAAAGTAGAGAATAATATTTTGCAGCTTTGAAAAGAAGGCTATGATGACTTAAATGATTGGTTCATAAGTGGGAGAAATTATTAAAAAGAAAGATGCAATGCATTAAAAGTCCCCCCCAACCCCAAAATAAAGTAGAATATAACTACTTTCACACTTTGATGTTACATTTTTCCACTCATAGAAAAAATATATATATCTCATCAAATCATACATCTCTTTCCCTTCAAATTTTGCCCTCATTGGAACTTGAAAAACCATTTCCCCCATTCACTCATTTCAAAAATGGCAATCATATGCTCTCTAAAAACTTTAGAAAATTGAAGCCAAATTATATATATATAGTGTAATACCTTAAGCCAACATTGATTAGGATTTAAAATTTACGTCATTTTTGTTTATTATGTACTGTTCCACGAGTGAAGACTATTTTTACAAACAAATATGAGATCCTTTCAGCATATTTTGTCTTCACATACTCTTTAAGAAAGTTTATAAGAGTTCACCCAATATATAGAATTGCTCCAAGCATGCTTCTTAGGAAAATTTCTAGCAGGTCATTCATGTTTTCTCTAAATTTTGAGCATTATATATATATCTTACAAAATATCAATTTGGTTAAATATCTCTTCTTACATTTGTTTCTAAACTTTATTTTTTTTAATAGATGACTTAGATTTGTCGGGATAACAGTTTGATTTTTAGTTTTTAGTTTTTGAAAATTGTAGTTGCAATTGTTTCCTCTCACTTTTTTTTTTTTTTTTTTTTTTTTTAAATCAATATCTTTGGAAAAAATTTTATGCTTTTGGCCCACAACATATGATAACAAAGTTTGGTCCTTCCAATCGATTTTTCTTTTTCAATAATAAAGGTCGTTTCTTTTTTTTATTTTTTTAATTTTTTTAATTTTTTTTTTTATTGCTTGGGTCTACAAAGTCACGAAATCAGTCAAAGGTTTGAAAGTCACTCCTATTTTTTAGCTCTTAGTTTTTTTTAATAATCTCTTTTTTTTTTTTTTTTTGGTATTTTGATGCAAGAGAACTTGTATATTTTTATTTTTTATTTTTATTATTTTTTTAATATTTGTTGAAGATTTGGAATATTAGTTTTCATTAAATAAAAATTATATTAATTTATCATGTGTTTTTAATATTTTAATTTTGTTGAGTACTTTTTAAAATTTTTTATATTAATTTATCATTAACAATTTGACGACTTTTTAGACTAGNATTTTTTTTTTTTTTTTTTTTTTTTTTTTTTTTTTTTTTTTTTTTTTTTTTTACAATGGCTTTCATATTTCCTAAGTAAAAGACTTGAATTTTTAGCCAAATTTCAAAACAAAATTAGGTTTTTAAATTTTTTTCTTTTCGTTTTCAAATTTTGGTTTGGCTGTTGAAAACATTGGAAAAAAGTAGATAAAACAAAGCAAAGAAATCTATAGGTGGAATAGACTTAGTTCTCAATAACCAAAAACAAAAAATCAAATGGTTACCAAATGGGGTGTTAACTTTTCAATTTTGAGTCTAATAAGTTTTTAAACTTAAAAGCATTTAATAAATAAATTTTTGATTTTGTATCAATTAAGTCTTTAAACTTTTAAAAAAAATTGACAAATCTAATTATTGGACTCAACATTGAAAGTACGAGGACCTCTCCGACATTTTAAAAGTTCGTAACCAAACACAAAATTTAAAAAATTCAAGAACCGGTAAAACGCAAGTATAAAATAAATAGGGTATATACCTCAAATACATTCTATATACGTTTTAGCCTACATATATAAAGAAAGGTACTAAAATGAAGGAATGAAATTGTCTTTTGCTATTGTATGCTGCCTGCTTTGGAAGAATCTTGAGAACAAGTAAACAATTATAGAATAGGGAGAAAGAGGGTGAAAAAAATAATGACCCCCAATAGTCCCCTATTAAAGAAGATACAAAATATTGGAAAAGAAACCCTAATTTTTGATGTCCAATTGTTTGGAGATCACAACATAAGCTACAAGTTCTAAATAGGAGATTGATTTAGACTGCTTCTCCAACGTTGTTTGCCCATTTGGTGCATTGGCTTTAGCATTCTCATAGTCTAGTCGGCTTATTCAAATTAATTATGTTAAGCTTTTTTTTTTTTTACCTCTCTAAATGATCCAATAAAAAAATTATTTATATACGATTTGTTAAATAAATAAAATGATTGAGTATGCTAGTCAATTAGTGATTTGAATGGTATATATACTCTTCTTATTGATGGAGTATTTTAATAAAATTTGACTACAATTTTATATTTAGGTAAAAAAAAGGTTGTACTTTTTTAAAATTCAATAAAAACAAAGCCATTCATTGTAAATTCTTTTTAGATTTGTTGTTTATTGTGTCTAAACCACAAATTGGTCAAAATTGCTATGGAAAAGATGGAGTTGATGTTATATGAAAGACGGCTGATCAAAAACCCACTCAATAAACCTTATATTTATAATACAAACAAAAGAAATTGCTTATTTTTGTTGGAATTCATTACTTGAAAATTTTGGGTTGGTTAGATAAGTAATGAAAGTAAATGTCTCAATATATATTGACAACAACTACAAAGGAGGTGAAAATGATAGTATAATAATAATCAACTTTAGTTATTATTGTAGAGGTTAAGTGTGTTAAGGATGGGAAACATGCAAGAGCAAGATGCCTAAAAATATTTTATAACATTTATAATGATATCAATTTTTATAACATTTATAATGATATCAATTAAACTCTTAAACTTTTATAAACGAATCAATTTAATTAGATTTCTAGCTAGAATGGTTTATCTTTGAAAATCGTCTATGAATTGATGCATCTTGACGATTTTCAAATTTAATCTTAATAAATGACCTAAATTGATTCACTTCAATTTAGGAGTTTAATTAAAACTATTATAACTCTCACATTCCTTTTTAGTGCTTCAATCATAAAAACTCCAAAGTTAAATGTGTTTGGTTTTGAGCAATCCCATGTTGGGTGACCTCCTAGATGAGTTGAGTTAGATTATCATATATGCAAACACCAAAATTTATTACCAAGGGTAAATCCAAACCCGGAAAGTGAAAAATACCCATCCACACATGAATTCTCTCACATAATTTGTATGTTAGTGATATTTTATCACATGTTTTACTATTGGGTACATTATTGATGGATAACTATATTAAATAAAAAAATTGCTGAAAATATTTTCAAATATAGTAAAAAGAAAAAAATAAAATAAAATAACAACAAAACAAATAAAAAAAACAAAATAAAAAGTTTCAAACGAATCATCCATCACTATTTATCAATGATAGATAGTGATAGACTTCTATCATTGTCTATCATTGTCGATTAATGATAGATATTAATAGATGTTTGATTACTTTTTGTCATTTTTCTATATTATAAATAAAATTGACTCATTTTGCTCTATATAAAAATAATCTTAGTTGATATATATTAATGTACTCATAATGTATTATATAATTTGCATCGACTAGTTGATAATAGATGGATATTAATTGTTTGATTTACTCTTTTCGTATAAAATAGTTTTATGTTGTGGGCAACCTTCTTATAAATAATTGCTTTTAACTACCATTTCTCTAAATTAAAAGGCTTTTCCTTAGTCCTCCCTATTTTATGTTTTTTCTAGATTATCAATGAAGTACTTACGTGGTTTCCTTTGGAAAAAAAACATACTTGTTACTTAAAATTAAAGGTATGTTATATTACTAATTCTTAGATATACACCCACTTTATTAAAGGTATACAAATAATGTCATAATGAGCATAGCTCAACTAGTGCAGTGCTTGTATTATCAAGCTCGAGTTAAAGATTTGATTCTCCCAACCTATAATTGTCAAAATAATAATAATAATAACAATAATATTTCCAACCATTTTTCTTTTAGTTTAATTTGAAAGAAAGAATTTAGTCATCATTGTTTGATAGAACCTCCCAAATAGTCCTTATGGTTTGATAAAATCGATCCTCATAAATAGTCTCTACCATAAGGACTATTTATAAATGTATTTTAAAACATAGGGATAAAATTCTAATTATAAAATATAGGGATTACACACCAATTTTTTTTTCAAATTTTAGGGATCAAGTTTGCAATTTATCCGTAAATTTATTTCACGTAGCCAACATGAGTAGTATATATCTTCATTTGTCAAACTGGATTTAGCTCAATGATGGTTGACATGACCTTCTTCGTTAAAGGTTGGAGGTTCGATCCCTCGTCTTGCCACCGTCGTGCTTGAAATATATGTATATATATATATATATATCCACCATGGCCTATTGCAATATGCCATCTTAATTAGGTGAGAGTAGGATCTTGTAAGGTTGGATGTAATTTTCTATTATGTGGTTGATTTACAGTAGATTTAGAGGATGTGTCGTTCCCACACAAAATCTTGGTTATGTACACAAGTGATGTAAATTGTCTACGGTTTGTATTTGGCTTGTAGTGTATGTCGTATATTGATAGGATTGGATATGTGATCCTTTGTTCTTTTTTGGTATATAAGCCCATTACTCTAGTAAAAATAAAATAAAATAAAATAAATTCTTCACATGCCTTTAACATTATATTTAAGTGTATGCATGGGAGGGCTTTTCCTTTGGGATTGAGTTCATTTTGTTCTTTCTCAATGCTAGTACAACTAACAAAAATCCAATAGGAAATCCAATAGGTAGTTGTAGTTGTGCATCCTGTTTATGTTTGCATCTATAATGCTATTAAATAATTTTCAATACTCACCCAACATGCAACTAGTAATCTTACCCTACAAATCAATCATCGCTTTCTAACGTCCAATTCATATGTATGAACTTCTATCCTCTATTTACGTCGTAAAATAAGTTGATTGATTTATAAATATAATAACATGACAAAAAAACAGTCTATCACTGTTTATCATTGATCATAAATATTGATAAATAGACAGTATTAGTTGATAGTAGTCTATTACTGCTTATTAGTTGTAGTATTTTAATCACTATCTATATATCAATTTGAAAAATCTTTCTATTTTATCCTATAATTGAAAATATTTTCCACAAATTTGGTATTTAAAACAATTACTATTAAACAAAGTTGTATTACATAATAATTGCATTATGCGTTTAAAGAATTCACTATAGAATAATTACGTTCGGTAATACTTTTAGGAAATTAAGTGTATAAGAACATATAAAAAAAAATGTAAATATAGCAAAGTCTATCAATGATAGTCTCGATCCTGATATGACCTATCATTAATAGATTTCAAAAACAGAATCTAAATTTTGCTATATCTGTAAATTCTTTTACATTGTGTTATATTTGCAAATATTTTGAATCTGATTGCTATATTTGTAACTACCCGTTCATTATAAGCTAGCAAACTACTCGATTATACTCAAACGTATCAAGTGTATAACTTTTTTTAATGTTTAAAATATTTATTTAATATTATATTATATTAGCTTTTCACCCTTTTTTTTTTAATGTTTCAAGAGCCTCATTTAATTAACCGTTTTAATTTGTAACCAACACAATTAATTATTCTAACTTCTAACTTAATACTAATATTTTGCTATTTATTTATGCAGAGGGAAAATCCTTTTGGATTACACAAACATCTCAACTTTTGGTTTATTTCATAGTTATTTAATTTCTTTTTAAATATTGAACTATGTAATTCTTATTAAGTATATTCTTCTTCTTTTTTTTTTTTTTCTCCGGAAATCATAATCTTTCAAGAACCACCAAAGAACTACCCATGAGGTAATAAGTTATGTTTTTTTGGAAGATAATAAGTATTAAGTTATTATGTCACTTTTGTATCAATTTTATTTCGCAAACTTTATTCTAATTATATCATATGTAATATAATTTGATCTATCCTTATATTTTCATTTTTTTAATCTATTTCTTTACTTTTAAATTTCATGCCAATTATTTAAAATTGAAACTCTAAGTATATTCATTCACAAACTTTATTTCCCTTTAAAACGTATTCCTCAAATATTTTCGACCACATTCACCCCATTTCAGGTCAAACATTTATAAATTAAATTTAATAAATATTTAATTACTCCATTTTCTGCAGATATGTTCACCAAGCCAGTTCCATATAGCAAGTTTCAACATTATTTGGACTTGTTGAATGTTTTGAATTGTTGATGGTCTCTTATGGGATGCTTTCAGGCATGAGAGAAAGTCTGGACATGTCTAGCAATGTTTTGTGTTGCATTTGACAAGGTGGAGATTTGTAGGAATCCCTTGAATCTGTTATCTTGCTCTTTGAACAACCAACTAAATACTAGGTCTATATAAACTCTCTAACGCTAGAGGAGGCGTATATTATTCCGTATTCTAAAAAATTCTTTTTAATAAAATTGTTCTCCTTGGGTATAACTAATACACTACTAATGTACCACACGTAAATCTGTGAGTTGAATTATTTACTGTTTAGGCTTTTCTGTTAATCTTTTTTTCTTTTCCCACAGGCAACAATAATATTTATGACCGGTCAAACTAATTAATACATGTTTAATTAATTTCTAAGTGTCAAAGCGAATATAACTCAACTAATATATAAATATGTTAGCTAGGGACCATGAGGTTTGTGATTCGAATTTCTCTCATTTTCTTTGTACTAAAAGAAATAATAATTAATTTATAAGAAAGCCATCCTCAAATTATGCCCGATGCACAATAAGCTAAGTAAAAGTAATCAATGTAAGTAATAGAAAAGAAAATTAAAAAACAAACTAGACATGAACAAATATTGAATTAGAAGCCAACATTTACAAGTCTAATTGCTTTTCACCAGCGTTGGATCGGTGTTTCTTAAAGTTAGCACAGATTAAAAATACATCCCATCAGTGTGCTAATTAAACACCAACTTGTTTCTTAATAATCCACCATCTACATCTAACTATGCGTTTTGTTTGACTAAACACGTACCTACCAAATTTTCATTAAAAAAAAAAAAAAAAAATTCCACACTACCCTCGATCTCATGGTATGGTTTAGTGTATATATATATATATATATTTTTAATGCACATTGTTTGTGGATAATTTTGAATCTATGAAGAAATCCAAATGAGCGAATTAAATTATGAGGAAAAAACTAAGAAAGTAACCTCATCTTAGATGGACTTTGAACAAACAAAAAATAGGCCCGAAAGAGACTCGAATGATGAGTGGGCGAGGCAGTTGGGCCACTTGGCCAACTCACTCCTCTCCTTAGAGCCTACACACTCCTATTTGATTCCCTTGTAGGCCTGGTCCAACTTTTTAGATATACGATTCGATAAAAGAATCAATAAAACCATAAGTTTAGCCCTACTATATATATGGATCATAATGAACTTCACAATAAAACCCTAAGTTTAACCTTTCTCTGTGCATGTCACCTCATCCCAAGTATCTTGAATTGCTTCATCATAAACTCACCTCATCTTGGGTCCCCTAGAGTCATCTCATCCTAGACTGCATCATCCTAAATCGCCTCATTTCAAGTTATCTCTTTCCTAAATTTTTACAAAATTTACCGTTGGTAACATGTGAAAATTAGGCAAGTTTCCCTTAAACAAAATTCGCCATCAATACATATATACATTTGGTTTATTTATATCTTAAAACTCTATCATTTTTTAAACTATCAACTTCTAAAATGATAATTGATACTTTAAGTTATATTCAAATTGACTTCTACCTAAATCATTAGTATTTGTCTATATGTAGACTTTTTTTTTTTTTTTTTTTACAATACAATATTGAACTTTGTAGAGATGATGATTCAAATCTTCCACCGATAAAGAAAGATAATAGAATTTTTTAATTAATGAACTATATCTAAATTGACATATTTATATAAGTTTTTGTCATGAATAATCCATCTAGATTATTTATGAAAAAGATATTGGAGAAGGCTAAAATGATTTCTAAGGAAAAAAAAAATTAAGCAAAGATTTTCTTTTTTTTAGATAAAATAAGATTTAAACCTACATTACTCTATCCATTTACCTTTCTCTATAACACTGTTTTCTCGTCAGATTTGGTGTGTTTTCTGTAGTTTATTATAATCACATATATAGGATTTTAATCGTCATAATAAATCTTTTCTATATATATTATATTTTTATAGATAGAAAAATTTTACTATCTATTTGTGATAGATCGTAATAAACTTTTATCGTCGATAGACAGTAAAATTATACTATATTTGTAAATAGTTGTGTATTTTTTTCATTTATAATAATTTCCCATTTTCATATTCACGTTTATAATTTTTTTTTTTTTTTGAAAAAGATAAGGTTTAATTAGCAAGTTGGATTGAAATTTTATGAGTCTAAAACATAACCTTAAAAAGCAATTGATGGAAATTACAAAAAAGAAAAAAGTTTGATGCATTAATGAGTTAAGAGTGACATAAGAGTGGAGAGTAAGAAAGGCAATGAGGCAAAGCTTAAGAAAATGTAAATGAAATTTGAAGTCAAAGTTGGTGCATTTTTATCAAAGCATTATTTGATGCCCACTTAAGAAACAGATTGTGACAAATCAACTGCCTTACCCCCACCCATTGGACCAAATAATAAACAAATAAACTTTTCTTTACCTATTTTTTCATTACACTTTTGTTCATTTAATTTTCCTTCAATTTCTTGTTTTTGTAAAATAACAAAAATCAAAATCAAAATTGAAATGTAATGTCATTATCAAACCTGCAGACCCTTATTTTTAGATTTTTTATAACTTTTATAATGTTTTGGATAGCAAGATGGTAGTCGGATAAGTATGACTTTTGTGATAAGGAAAATCATACTTTGTCGAAGACAAAAGTCAGACCTAAAATATTAATAAATATAGTAAAAAAAAATTATAGATATAATAAATTTGAATCCAACGTTTGGAGCCTATCACTAATAAATTTTACTATATTTGCAAATTTTTAAAAACATTGCTATGCAATTAATTCTTAACTCTAAAAGTGCTACCAAATTACAATTACCTTTAAATTAAACATATATATTTTTTTTTAAATGTTTACTTATTATTTTTTGTCTTTTGGGAAGACATTAATTATTATCACCTTTGAATCTTGGGATTGTATCAATTTAAACCTAAACTTTCTTAAGTGTAACAATTTATACTCTTTGTTACATTTTTTTTAATAAATATCATGTGAGACTTATAATTTTATCAAATAACCCCTACTTCATAAGCCAATCAATTTAGATTATCGATTAAGATTTTCTTTGAAAATTGTCATGCATCAATTCGAATTATCCATTTTATTCATCCAACATTTGAAGAATTCTACACATGTATAAGAATTTAAAACATAGACAATTTTCAAATGTAATTTTAATAAAAGGTCTAAACAGATTAACTTATAACAATTTAGAAGTATAATTAAAAAAATTATATGTTTTGCATTATATTTTTTGAAATAAGTCTGTAGAAGGATATTAATTGATACACTAAAGAAAGTTTAAGGTTTTAATTGATACAATTATTAATTCAGGATTTAAATTGGTACAGCCCGAATAGTATAAATTGATTTTTTTTTTTTTTTTAAAATTTTATAAAAAATTTTTTTTTTTAAAAATTTACTAATACTTCAGGGATTTTTTTTTTTTTAAAATTTTATAAAAAATTTTTTTTTTTAAAAATTTACTAATACTTCAGGGATTTTTTTTTTTTTAAAATTTTATAAAAAATTTTTTTTTTTAAAAATTTACTAATACTTCAGGGATTTTTTTTTTTTTAAAATATAATAATAAATGTTTATTGTATAGAACTGTTCTACTGTAAAAAGTTATTAAAACATCTAACTATTTTGAGAATAATTATTAACAATTAAACAATAATATTATCATGGATGAAAATCATATTTTGTTCTAACACTTTCATGCCTAATTTATTTTAGTACTGAATTTGGCATTACAAAAATACTTTATGTCTTACCAACATCTTAATAAATTTGCCAACTTATTTGATGCCAATTAGCATGTAATTAAACTCACTTTACCTAACTATTTCTTGTTTGTCATATTGTTTTTTTATTGCTCGTTTCTTTTTTTGTTTTTAAAAATAATTATTTTTTTTCCTATTTACTATCCAAAGAAATACGAATGTCTCCAGGTATTATAATATTTATTGCTTTTTGCTCTCTTATTCTATAATTAAAAAATATATATTTAACATGAAATTACTTCTTAAATAAAAGAATTACTTTTCCATGTCATTTCATTTATTATAATATTTATTATACATTTTAATACTTAAAATTGCTATTGTATTATGATTGGTTGATTTTGTTACCAACAAAACTTAAACAACATGTGTTACTATATATTTGTTGTCGTGTCTTTCTATTCTTGCAAAGGTTGCAAACAGAAGTGTGCGTTTTAAAAGCTTTAGAGATTGTCTAAACCTCAGCCCTTATGTACTATCGAGAGTGTTACAAATAAATAGTCAATTAGAGTAGGTTAGTTGCATTGTGCAGATCTCATTCAAAACTTTGGGAGAAAGCTTAAGTGTGAAAGTGAGAGGAGACCAAACTTAAAGGAAGTCGAAGTTGAAACTAAAGAGTAGGCTTTACGTGAATTGTTGGAGAGAAAGTCTATCAACTAAGTTTATTGTTGTAATTGCTTAATTCTTTATATAGTGAAGTTTCTTACCACCGAGCATACTGCCCCCAAAGTAGGTGAAAGATGAATTTATACCGAATTGAATTACCAACCTTTGTATTTTTCTCTCTACTCTCACTATTTGTTATTAAAAAATTTATTTTACTTGTTATCTTGTTACAACATCATTCTTAACTTTTGCACATTGTGTTATTCACTTTAGAATTACAAAAATCAATCAAACAATATAGGAGTTGAGAAAACAAAATGGGATATAAACTAAAATTTTATTTCAAACAGAAAAGGAATTATCTAGTGAAGTTCATACTGCTACATACAAAATAAACCAAATCAACAGAAGGAACAGAACAAACTACTACCAAAACCATTTCCTGTTCTCAACAATGAACCAACCTTCAATAATTTATTTCTTTTCTACCACATAATGAGTACGTTTGAATGAAATAAATAAATTCACTACTCTCCTAATCAAAATCACCCTAAAACATATTTTAAATGATTTAAAATCAATTTTAATGGTATAAAGATCAAGTCAAAAAGTGAAATAATTCATTAAATTGATTTTTATTAAGGGATGTTTTCAAAAATAGAAAAAAAATTTAAAAATAAATTATAAATATAGCAAAATTTTACTATTTATGATAGAACGCAATAGATATCTATCACAATGTCATATCTAAGTCTACCACAATCTATCACAAATAAAAAGTATAATTTTGTTATATTTGTAAATAGTTTAATATTTTTTCTATTTATAATAACTTTTCATTAATGACATATTTCAAGATAATTTTGAATAAGAAAAGTAATTTTAACCATCGTTAAAATGACAATGACAATGAAATTATAGTCATCGAAACCTTCATGATTCAAACCTAACTGCCAGAACTTTGAACCAACCAATGGTCACAATCGTTCCACCAGACATTCTTTATTATTTATTTAATCAAACTGCAAGATCTGTTTCATCACAAATATATCTATAAATCATGAATTATTACAATAAAAACAATTAGAGCGAAGACAATATGATGTTAAATGGGATCTAAACATATTTTATTCCTCTTCAATAATCAAGGCTAAAATACAAGACTAAGATGCAGCCTGCAGATTACAATGACATGCTTCTACAAAGTTGTCTTTCCATTACTTTATAGTTTTCTTTTTCCAGAAGATTTGAAGTTTTTTCCTTTTCTTTTCCCCCAAAGATCATAAACTCAGTCTTAATTATTCTGGGGATCAACAGCCCTATTTGAAGGTTCATAAACCAGAACGAAATAACATTGAAACAACGATATGAAAGAGATGTATCTAACCCATTTGAAAATTTGAGAAGTAAAAGTTATGAACTCTGGAAGAAAACCACCATATACTCTTTAAATGAAAGTTAAGATCGGCAGATTGTTACCATGCTGAAACAGTCATATTGTACGAAATCGAGACAGCTTCCAGAAACTCAAAGCACATATGTGCAATGAAGTATGAGAATGTACTACATATTAGAATGTAAATGGTGTTCATATAGTTGAGCTGACACAATAATTAGTTCTAGACATGAATTATTGCATATATACTGTGCTTACAAATCTCATCATGTGACATAAAGATTCTACTTTAACCAAGTATTTGATCTGCTTCCTAACAAGAATCTCCTTTTCCTGTAGCTAAAGGGACCAAGGACAGCAGTAGAACAGTGTGAAAATATTAAAGTGTAATTTATGGGCTCTGAAAAGAAATTGAAAGCTAGTAAGTTTGTTACCTAGAGAATCATCTTAAGAAAAGATTAGTGCCTCCATCCTTTCAAATGGCCATCTTCCATGTATGGCTCCAGAAATCCAATGAACTAAAATGATGAAAAAAGTACAGCAAAACTGTAATCTCCTAAGTGCAGTCAACTTTCCCCAGGGACAAACTCTCAACTAACAATTTCTTGTTGATAAAATGGGAAACGTTAGACAACAATGAAATCAATTACTATGAAAACAATAGAAACATTACTTAAGTAAATTTTATTCTCCATGGTGCTTAAGAAATAAACAACGATTATCTCCTAGAATAGGATAGATTACTAACCTAATGAATGCAATATTTCAACTATAGGACGCAATGAACTCAACAGTATGTAATTGTATGCAATCCGTACGGAAGAACAAGAAAAGATTTATGTCCAAAAAGTGAGAAACCAAACCATATATTTACAGACTAATGCTGATAGGAACCAAGGTATTATGGGCTACCTTTGTCCTGCATTGGTTAGAAAGGGATGACCAATGTGATACTCTAAGTGGCTTGGCTCTCTCACCTCAATAGCTAGAT
The DNA here is from genome assembly GCA_031780015.1 of Citrullus colocynthis. NCBI lineage: Eukaryota > Viridiplantae > Streptophyta > Magnoliopsida > Cucurbitales > Cucurbitaceae > Citrullus > Citrullus colocynthis. The sequence goes on along the minus strand of QLSR01000390.1, from coordinate 771,980 downwards.
TTTGGGGTGTTGTTCTCTAATGTACTAAGTACCTAACATATGAACTAACATATGCGTACTTTCATATAAGGTTATGTCCCTTTCAAAGAAAATCTCCCTTAGATCTTTAAAATTAATTAAATAGTCTTATTCATTATTTCCAGCATTTCTTTCCTCGAAGAACTGTAGCATTACCAAAAATAAACTGAGTTGGCATGTATCAATTACTCCAAGATCTATAGATAAAGAAAAAAGTCTTGTATGATAACGGTACCTTGTTTCCATCTTTTGACCACCTGGCACCGTATCCTTCTGCTATCCTTATCTCAAAAACTACCCCATGTGGTACAACAATATGAATATTCATCCAGCAACAATGAGCTATCAAGTGAACAATCGTATTCATGGCAAGCCTGTTCTTATCGGAATCTGGCAAAAGATATTATTGTGCAAAGGATGATCAGTCAAGTACAGTAAAAAACTTCATAAAACTTCCATATGAATGTCTATCAAGTGAAAATGCCTCATACCAATAAAGATAATTGTCCTTACTTAAATTTTTCATTGATGAAATGAAAAGAAAGACTACTGCTCAATGATACAAAACTCCACAGAGGAGAAAAAAAAGTAAATAAGGACAATTCAACAATCAAAACATAAGTAGAAAAACTCCAAAAATAGAAATACATAGATATAAAGAGAAGAGAACAAAAGTTGAACTAATAAGGGAAAAGGAAGGATGGCCAATTGAGACTGAAGTCCTGAGAAGAGTAGCCGACAAAGGTTGTAGTAAGAGAGCACCAAAAATATCTGAACTGGAACATAACTTTTCTTAAAGCTTTTACAGCATTAATCCAAATAAAATATGCCGCTGAAGCACTTTGTTTTTGACACTTGAGTAAAACACCCATGAAAATCTGAAGAAATTAAGAAGCTTGCTCTAGCAATTGTAAGAAAAAGGTAAGAAACACATGGTTGTAGCTTTCCACATTCGAATGACATAGGAAACAAATTGAGGGTTGAAGGCACGAAGTAGCCAATTTCTTCTAAAGAATATCTGCTATGTTGAGGCTACGGTTCAAAAGAATCCTAGATAAAATAGAAACCCTCAAAGGACTACCAGATTGCCATAAAGCCACGTAAATCCCTTTTGATAAAGGGGAAGAGGATCTTAATTTGCTACGCATCCAAACTCCAAAATCTGGAATCAGCCCTCACACTAATTGTAACCATGGAGAGAGCTTCCATGAGAGCAGGAAAATCTGAAGTTTCATCATCTTTTAAAAGTCTCCTAGAGACTATTTGCCAAGTTGAACAAGTAGCATCCCAAAAATCACTAATGGCCCCATTCGGCAAACAGGAGAGCGGAAAAAAACGAAGAAATTTATCTTTTAAAGCCTTAGAACCAACCCAAAGATGATGCCAGAAAAGGATTCTTGTACTAGATTTCATGGAGAATGGAGCAAATGAATCCACAGATGTCCAAATTCGAGATATATTGATCCATGGGCTTCGAAGACTAGAATGATGTTTTCCAAGTGTATGCCAATCAAAGACATCAGTGCCATGAATACTAGAAATCAACAGTTTCCAGAGAGAGAGGTTCCATAAAATAGCACTAACTCCATTTTGCAAGCAAAGTCGAGTTTTGAATGGATAAACCACCAATACCCAAACCTCCATCCAACTGAGAATTAATAACTATTTTCCAACGCACAAGATGAGAAATCTTGCCTCCATTGTTTCGTTCCCAAAAGAGGTTACATAAGATACGTCTCAACTCCATCCAATATCTAAAGGCATTTGAAAGATAGACATGTAATAAGTGGGAAGATGAGACACCACCCATTTGCAAAGTGTGAGCCATCCACCCCTTGAAAGATGGACTCTCTTCCAACGATCAAGCTTGTTATCAGCTTATCCAGAATGGGCTGCCAAAAAGATGCATTCTCATATACTATGGATCTTCCCTTTTTCTAACTAATTGTTTGCACCTAACCATTCTTCCCTCGAACAAAGTACCACCATAGTAAATAAATTGGAGGAAAGAAATATAAATTTCAAACACAAAAAACTAAAAACGAAGTGGTTATCAAATAGGGCTTAAATAACAAAAGAAAATTTAATGGAATTCACAACTTAAGCAGGTATGACTTTTATGGTAAGCAAAATAAAACAATTGAATCCATATTGTGCAATTAGTTTTGCAGCCGACTTCATTATGCTCGATAATTGTCCAATGCAACAAATTGATAAGTGCAAGAATATCAGTGACTTCAATTATCATGAATAGAACATTAGAAAATACACTTCAATTTATAGTTAGAATTATATAGCAGGAAAATTCTATTCACAAGTACGAGTAGCATATATAGTTGATTAATGAAATCAAACAAAAGAGAATCTTCCTCCAAATTATCATATGCTAAATCTTTAAATCCATAATAAGAAGAAATTGATATTCACAAATTAAATCTTGAACTAAAATAAATAATTAATAATTATAGTAATAAAGAAACTGCTCACCATTTCCATCAAAAGTACCCCAATATTTGCTGCTAGATCTATGATGATGCTTCGCCAATGCCTTAGCTCCATGAGTTAACTTTATGCCTTTACCCTCGATCCATAAGAAAAATAACTTTCATAATTGGGCGACTAGTAATCACAAAAAACAAATATGTAACAAACAGAATAGTAAACGTGCATCTTTAAAAGCTTGATTAGAAAAATAGTTAATACTTTTCTTAAACCTTTGGATTTTTTTTTTTTTTTTTTTTTTTTAAAATAACATCACATTTTTAAGCAATTCCAAATTTAACCCTTCCAAATTTTGTTTATTTTTTTTTTTTTAATTTTATTTTTACTTTTTTTTTTTTTTTTTAAAATAACATCACATTTTTAAGCAATTCCAAATTTAACCCTTCCAAATTTTGTTTATTTTTTTTTTTTTAATTTTATTTTTACTTTTTTTTTTTTTTTTTGAAAGTACGATCCAATAGTTAAGACATACCAAATTCAACCCTTCCAAATCTCGTTTACTTTGTCTCTTTCAGGGTTGACATTTTATACTTTTTTACTAGAGTACATTTAGAATTTTATGTAAAATTTATATATATCCTAAAAATAATAATAATAATAAAAGAGTGTATTCCCAATGTGTCCGTGTCGTATTTTTTTCTTTCTTGTTTTTAAAAAAAGAATTGGCATATCATCATGACTGTCTCATGTCCATGTCCGTGCTTCTTAGCATACCAGAATCAGCAAATTATCTTGTGGCTTAATCGCCCCATTCATCTTACATGCAGTTAATCTTCATGTCAGCCCTTAAGTTTGTGATAAATTATAAATGCAAACTTAACGCAAATAAGAAGAAAGGGTTGGAGAAAATTTATTGACCACACTAGTCTGTCGGATAGTTTGAAGATGCTAAAATATCATCCAATCATATCTTTTTCATTTTGTTCAAAAGCATGTGTTATGATGCTCTCAAAACATTTCGTTACAAGCAGCTTAACATTCATAATGATATTTATTGCACATTTGGTTGACTTATAACAATATACACACTAATGGATGGAGAGATTCGAAAGATTATGAAATATTAGTAATCTGTATCCACGATTGTTATCTTTTAAAGCAAAAACCAGAAAGCTACTGTTAGAGTACAGTTGCCTAAGGAATGTTAGTAGTGGCACAATCATAATTACCATGTAGTTTGTTAGAATGGGTGATTATAAATAGGGGGATCAAAGTTGAAGGCAGAAATTTAGGAATTAGTTCATTAATCATGGCACCTTGGAGAGAGAGCCCTCTGGAAAACTCGTATTACCCATGCAATATCTCTTTGATATCATAATACAATTTAGTTCTGAAAATATGGATTATTGAAAAAGAAAACATGCATTTGGATGCTCAGAGTAACCACTAACCACTATATCCAAGCTTCTGAACATTTGAAGTAATTGTTTTGGATGTCAAAACATGCTATTCAATACCAACAGAATTGAATAGACAGCACATGCAACATATAACTCTTTTTGCTTGGGAGCAAAGGTGAAGCAACTCATCATGAATACAGAATCTGACCTCGGGTTTATATGGAAGCACAAATGAAGACAAAAGAGCTGATCTTGGAGGGGGAAGAACATCAGGAACCGTTCCTATGGTATGTGTCAAGCCGAGAAGACCTTGAAGACCTTCATAACTCAGCCCCTGGACTAGAGAATTAGATAATCAAAACAAACTAGATACCTCACTTCTATATAACTAATGTCAGGAAGTTAATACAAAAATTTGCTCTATACGAGGACCATTTAGAAAAGGAAAAGACAGCAGGAAAAATAAAAGGAAATCACAAAAACGACATTTGGTGGGAAAAAACCAATATTCTTATACCACTTATATCCTTATTCCTTGCAAAATCTGGAAAAAATAGTCTAGCTCTATCTTAAAGCTTCAACCCTTAAAAGAGTATAGACATCCAGCAGTTTGAACTTATAGCGTTCACAAATCACAACATATAATTGAAGGATTTCTTGAATTAAATTCTTACGTTATCATCACGTGCTTTGATACTACTTCAACATTCCTCCTCATTTAAACAGTTCTTATGTCAAAGATAAACTAACAGCACATAGGACTAACTGTTAATAATTTCAAATACATATATATACACATATGTATATGATTAGAATAAACAAGAAGATGCAATACCGCAGATCAAACTTGTGCCCTCAAGGTTACAAGTCTGTTCATAACTTGTAACTCTGAAATGACAGATAATTAATTCAAATCAAGATTTAGTCCAAAATATCCAAAATTCTGACTACATGCTGAAATTCTTTTAAATTTTGCTAGTGCATCATCATGGATTTAAGAAAGAAAGAAAACTCACTGAGATTATTGCAGCTAAAGAAATGTAAGGCTGAAATGGCACACTTGAAATACATATAGCAAGAACGCTGTCAGCCATTCCTTCCTCTTCTTTGTTCAAAGATTTCAATATTTGCAAACCTGAAAATATGTGTAATGCAACATAATCGTTCACTATGAATAAATTCACTGATTCAATTCAACAACTTCACCATCTCTATTTCCTACTTTTTAGGTTTGTTTCTCTTTTGTTATTCTCTTTCTCAAATATTCTATGCCCACTTTCTCAGTTCTCAAATGTTTATCGTTGCAAACTGGTTCAGAGTTGAGAAAAAAGGGCCAGTTTTGCTGGTCATAGTCATAGCTTAAATGGTGGAATTAAATGGACTGGTCAGTGATCCTTATTCCGAGAAGAAAATGAAATGCATCAAAGGAGCAACTCAACCAAAGTTGGTTCCTTAATTAATCTCTTCACCAAGTTAACCTGTTCTATCTGAGTCAATAAGAATAACTGCAAAGATGTTCTAAGAAGTAACTTTTCTAACTTGGGGACTGTTTGGTATCTAACCATTTTCTGTTTTTATCTCTTGGGGGAAAAAAACCCAAAGTATCCTAAATTTGCATTTGGCATGCTTATTTTCACCAATTATTTCCAAAAACAAAAATATAGTTAAGTCAATGTTTAAAACTTCATTTTTAATATTTCCTTTGTTTTCAGATTTAATATTTTTAGATTGTGGAAAAACAGAATAAAATTTTCTAAATTATGGAGCCTTGTGCTAATCTCATAAATCACCAAAAACATATTTCATTGCGTCATTTTAAAAAAAAAAAAATGATGATGATAACAAACACACGCTCTATTTTCTACCTTTTCAATATTCAATCACAAATACAGTTCTCCAACTTTAAATTTAAAAAATCTGCTACAAGTTCTGCTATCAAATGCATATTCAGATTAAAGAAATACAATAAAACAATCTTTTCTAGATCACCAATCAAATGGATCTTTAAATATCATCTTAAATTTTGATAAAAATTTCAAAAGTCTGCATAATAATTTATAAAGTAGTACTTTTTTCAAGATGGAAAAACTTGTTTAACTATTTAAACAGTCAAGAAAAAGTTGTATAGATTTACAAGAGATTACCTTCGTCAATGCTTTCAACTCCAGGCAGGATGCTTTGAAGATTTTCAGACTCCAACATATCAGAAACTGATGCATACCGGCGGATATCCTTCAATACTCAATAGTTTACCAAGTTACAAAGAATAAAGCCAAAGGGATACAAAATAGAAAGCAAGAACACAATTTACCAATATTTCAAATACAAGACATTTATTGAAGATAATCAGCATTCCTGGTTCAAGTCTGCAGCAAGAGAGAAAAGGGGGAAATCAAAACTATGAATTGGCAATATTATTATTATTGTTGTTGTTGTTGTTGTTATAAATAAATAAATAAAGCAAACCAGGAGAGCTAGTTCAATCAAGAGTGCATGGACTATTAACTCATTTGGGTTGGGTTGGGTTATGGATCAAATAAACAATATATGTTAAGGTACCACACTAACTTAGTTATACTTAAGGTGAGAGTTGACATCAAATTTGTACAATGATGACATGTGAAAAAAAAAAAAAAAAAAAAAATACCTATCATATTTGCCCAAAGCATACTTCCCTTCCATTGATTTTTGGCCATCTACAAACAAATTTATATGGCAATTCATATTGAGGTGGTCAATCAACAAACTACGGAACTTGGATATACCCATTGCTCTAGTCTAGATTAATAACATTGACTTCCAATTCACAATACCTTTTAGTTGCGTAAAGAAAGGCTCATCGACATAAAGTTCAAGGTTAAGAGTTTTAAGCATCTGCTGAAATAAAAGAGTCTTTTAATGCAGGATAAAGTTGATCTTATCAGTTACTACAAAAAGAAAATTACATCCATCGGTTACCTGAACCATTTCAGACCCCTTATCTATAATCAGCTTCATCCATATTTCCTCTTTCTGCTTTAAAGAACTTTCTCCATGCTTCATTGACATTCTCTTATACATTGGACAGAAAGTGCCAGAACAGAAGGATTCCCACAAAGCTAATGTTATACGCTTGTATAAAGGATACGGAGGAACACCTTCATTAAAAAGAACCATACAATTTTATATTGATGCCCTTGAGCTAAATCAAAAAGTCATCCTGATGAGTTATTGACAATCTAAGTAGGCAATGAAATATTCTTCAAATCAAATAGTTTTTTTTAAGTAAGCATCTCCATTTTCCTCCATTCATCCTCATTCCCACCACAACAGGGGAAGTAGGAGGGGGCTCAATTTGTTTGTAGAACCAAAGGATTTTCTTTCCCACAAATCATTAAAGAACAGACATTGTCAACATCCTCAACTTTAGGATTGGTTCTGACCCAGCTAAAATATATTTGGTCCCTGTACTTTCATTAAAGTATGATCTAGTCCCTAAGCTTGTTTTTATTAGTCCTTGTGGATTATTGTACCATTAGACCCTTGCTGTGAAAATTTCTATCATGGTGAAATACCAACCTTCAACATGTAGCAACTTTTTTTTCTATGAAAAAACTGGACTTTTAATGGGAAAAAGAAATGAAAGAACACATTCGAATACAAAAAGGAGAAGCCCACAAAACAGGGAGCCAACTCAAAAGAAGAGGGCTCCGATCAAGTATCATGAGACTTGGCGAATAATAACAAAAAGACCTTCAAAATTTAGCAATTGAAACACGTGTAGTCCTTTGAATGATTTGTTCATCTACAAATGAAAAAAGAAGAACCCATTGCCCCTCAGCTGGATTTTCTACAACAGGAGCTAATCAATATAAATCTTAGGGCCAGTTTGGATTGAATAGAAGAAAAAAATATTTTTCAAAAAATTCATTTTTATTTAAACTTTTCTAATAAAAATTATTTAAAATACATTTTAAAGTGTTTCAAAAACTATTTTGAGTGGTTGCCAAACACTCCAATTTTTTCCAAAATGACTTATTTTTTAAATTAAACATTTGAAAATTGAACCCAAGACACCCTTGGACTACAATAATTAAGGGCCCATTTGGATTGACTTAAGAAAAAAATATTTTTCAAAAAACTCATTTTTATTTAAACATTTTTTGTAAAAATTGATTAAAGAGTAGTTGTCAGACACTCTAATTTCTTCCAAAATGACTTATTTTTTAAATTAAACACTTAAAAATGTATTTCAAATACACCTTAAATTATCACATACTAAATTTGATAGACTATGTCATTACAAAATTTGAACTAGACATGGACTAAACGAAGACTACTTCAATAAAGAAAACCCTTGTTGGTGGGATGGGTCCTAAGCATATAATGCAACGAGTGAGTCCTGACATTCAGTTATAAAAAACTTCTCAGCGATTCTTCCCTACTTTCTTCCTAAAACCTTACAAATCTTGCAACAGCACTTGGAGGGAAAACTTAAATAAACAGAGAATACACAAAAGAAAGAGCGAGTTTTCCATTTTTACCTGCTTTGGAGTCTGGTAAGGGATTGGATGTGGAAGGATCATGTTTAAGGAGACCAGAGCAGAAGGCACTGCAGAGACCCAAATCGAAGTCTAGGGTTCCGTTACTAGATGAGTGCAGAACAAACTTGAGCAGCTCCTGCACACAGTCCTCGAGGTTGATCATAATCGAAGACGCCTTCTGTACAAGAAGATGATGGCACCAAAGTTTTAACTCGCTCCATTTCTCTTTTCACTGTTTAATTTGGGGAAATTGGGATGGGAATAAGGATAGGAATGAATAAGGAATACACGTCACTTTATTTGATACAAATTTCGATACCATGGATTTTATTGATGTCCACCAAATCCACCAATCTTCTCTTTTAATACATGAATTTAACTATTTTTTCAACCAACTGATGCACTAATACTATAATTCATTAATAAATTATATATGTATACTTATTTTGAGTAACTAATTAATTTTTATTATGATTAATATTTTATGAGATTATTTTGTAATAATTATAATTATTTTATCATGGATTAATTATAATTAATTAACTTTTAATTGTTATATTTATTTTTTCAAACTAATTTTGATTATTTTATTAATTAAAACATCATAATTATATAAATTAATCATAATCAAGTAACTCTAATTATAAATTACTCATTTTATAAATATTTGTAAATAATATTTTAATTAATATTATTATTTGATTGTTAAATAATTGATTTTGCTTAAAACTTTGAATTGAATTTATTATTTATCAATTAATTTATTAAAATTTTATAGAGGTGTTTATGATTAATTTTATAAATTAAATACAAAGATAATTTGTTCCCATAAAATTCTGAGAACATTCTAATGCACAACTAAACACCGTCATTCTTGATTCCCGACAATCTTATTCTCATGTATCCTTAATTCTTGGGTATCTATAAAACCTTAAATGTCTAATATTGAAGAAATCGAATGAATTAGTGGATTGGAAATAACAAAAAACTAACCAAGGAAATAAGATAGCGGGCGTTTGGAATGAGTCTCGGCCTTCGAGTTACAATAGTATGTTTTGGGTGCAAACTATTTTTATTAGGGAGGGGAAGAAGTGGACTCTAAAAGTATTACTACCCAGAAAATTCGATCAACCCAACTCAACCGGTAACCTAATCCAACCCCAACCCAAATGAGTTAATAACTCAACCCAAACTGTGTATGGTTGATGGGTGGTGGGGTTGTGATTATTTGAGAGTGCCTATGATCAATTTGGGCTTAACAAGATGGTTCAATAGATTGACAATATTCAACTTTCCAATCATTTTACTTTCATGCTTTTTCTTTTGATCTTACTTATTTGCAAACTATACTCTTTGTTTGGTGAAAAACAAATTTTAGGCTGCATGTGGATTCATCAACCTGCTCCACCATTAAGTACTACAATAATATGTAGTATGGATTCATCGACGGCCTTGACAACCCTCCGACCAAATCTGCCAAATCCATCATTTAATTATGGAATTTTTGTCCAGTTAAGTCTAGTTATATTGCGACCAAAAATTTAGGCGCATTTTTTTGGCACATCTTAGGGTCATTTATGCATATGTATTTCACACTATCTTGAGTTGAATGTAAGTAAAAACTTATAAATGTATATTAAATTCACGATTTTATTTTTTTTTTGACTCATGAACAGTAATAAATATAGAGAAGCAAGAGAGAGGAAAAACAGTCAGTAAAGTCAAGATCACACTCATAAACTAACGTTATCAATAATCAATATGAGATTTTAATTGCAACAACCCTAACAAGTACTCTACCATAACACCAACCACATCCTAGATTTATAATATTATAAAAGAGAGAAAAAAAAAAAAAAAAAAAAAAAAAAAAAAAAAAAAAAA